>ARYC01005454.1:0-36984 GCA_000711775.1 Oxytricha trifallax | reverse complement strand
ATAATCACTGTCATAAACTGACCCCAAAACTCGCATATACTCACTTAAATTACTTATATTTAAACATTAAACCCCTACATAAACCCTATTAAAACCCTAATAAAGTATGCACTTATAGTCTACTTTTATCAATCAAAAACTCAATCAAACTACTGAAAGGGTTTTGGGGTTTTGAGTGGGCACATCAAAGTAGAACGCGCTATCCTTCAATAAACAATCCCACTTGACAACTCTGAGATTATTATCATCACTCTTCACAGTGAATGACTTCACTTCTCCGTATCCTTCTGTCTTTGTGTAGTCATTTCTCTTCTCTTTGTATGCATAGGTTTAGTTCATCTCTGATCCCATTACGTTCATGATTTGTCGAATGATTTGGCAAATTGAGTCTCGAAAATTTAAAGTTTAGTGTGAGGTTTCAATTGCTCTTCCATTTAATCATTAGCAAAAGTGATCACATATTTTTCCTTTGTATTATTAATAAGTATTAAATTTAATTTAGAACGTAATAGAAGCATGACAGTTATAATCTCAATGAATGTTTTTGATTTTTCAATATATTTCAATTTACCTATTTTTTATGTATTTTATTAATAATAAATGTTATTTTTAACTTCAAACTATATTATTAACTTTAGTAGTTTAGGTTTAATAAAAAAAGTGTATTACTTTAAGAATTATAATAATTTCTAATCTTTAAGATATTTATATCTTTATTCTTCTATCTATATTAATATCATTATAGCTTTTAGCAAGCAATTGAAAAGGGATATTAATTAAGATAGTAATTATTTAATTAGAACAGAAGTTAATTAAGGATGTCGTACATGACGGCTTTGTCCACTGTCTTGATGGGAGCCAAAATATTTGATGTTTCTCAGTTCGACATCGATTCGGATCCAGAAGATGAAGGAATGGATCTATGGGAACTCGAATATGAGACCATTGAGTCAGAACATGAAGAAATTGATTCTGACCACGCCACTCAAATTCCTCCAAAAGCAACCTCGTAACTCAAGGACAACTACCTATTTAGAGTCCAAGATACAATAGAACAAAATTCTGTTCAGATTAATGAACAGAAATAAGACCAGAATTTAGAAAAAGTCATACCAGAATTCCTAAGTGATACACATTCTGATGAACAAGTAGAAATATGGGAAAAAATGCTTACAAAAGGCACTCACCTACTACAACCCTACAGCTTATACTGGTAAGATATGAAGATATCAATTAGTAGAGGAGTCCCACAAGAGGAAAACTAAATATCCCCGGTCTTCTTTGTATTACTATTAGATAATGCAATAAGAAAATTCGAGGTTAAATACAAATTCATGATAAGAAAGAAAATCAAAGTTTACGCAGACGATATAGCCTTCAAATTTGATCCAGGAGATAACATTGATGACATTAAACAAAAAGTCAGAGACCATTTTAAACTTTACGGACTTGTCATAAACGATGAAAAATACGTAGATATAAGTTCTTAAAAATTTGACTTCTTCAATATTTCCTAATATAAAAAGAAGTTTAGATATCTAGAACTAAATATTAGTCAACATCCTATAAAGATCTTTGAAGAAGTAATCAGTGATATACACAGCGAATAAAAAAAATCTTACTTGAACAGATTCAAAAGTGATGATTATCTATACTAGAGAATTTTAAACAAAATTGACCCCAATTCTAGCGTCAGCTAAACCCAACCATATACAAGAGATGATAGACATGTATAAAAGTAGCTGCCGCATTTATTCAAAGAGGAGACTCATTCTTGAAAGTTTTCTATCGAAATAGACTAAAACTTTTCGAATATTCACCCTTCCTAACAGATTTACTCATTATCTCCTCAATCTAAGAAAAATAGGATCAAGATATTTCAAATGTTTAATTCATATAAACAGAATGGATTAACTAATATGATCTCCTTTGGCAAACCTTAACCCTATTCTCTGATGCAATAACTATAAATATAGGCAACAACAAGAAGATCCTATACTACAGGGCAAAAATTATAGCCAAATGCATGCCAAACTCTCTTATGATACTACTTCATCACCAACCTAAAGCTTTTGGTAAACCAGTAATTTGCAAATGTGGCCAAGAATTTGAAGCAAACTGGAAACATCTTCCCCATATTTAAATAGAAGTCACGGAACTTAGAAAACATCTTCTTCAGAAGCTAACTAACAAGATTGAGAATTTTGTGTTTGATGAAGTAAGATAGACTATAACCCAGACAATACCACATAAATTGAAACACAACTCAAAGAAATAAGAATCAACTTAAAGAGAACTCAGAAAGTCATAAGACAACACGTATGGGATTTAAATTAAAGGGCTTGACCCTTATATATATTAACATATATTTAAGATAGGGGGTCCCCAGAGACCTCAATGTGATCGTATTATTATTATTATTATTATTATTATTAATTAAAATAATAAATTTCAACATAATGGCTGTAGTGATCCTTATAAATAATTTCATTTTAAATGGAAAGTATAATTAAATTAAATCGTGATCATAGAATATTTCCTAGATATTTCTCTTAATTCAAATATAAAACAGTAGAAACATTTAATTCCTAATAAAAATAATTATAATGATATTAAGTTATTTATATGCTTCTATCTTTGATGAAGAAAAAGGAATATCTCATTCATTTGCATAAAACTATTGATTTTTGACATAATTATCATAATTTGTATAATAATTACTAAACTCACATGTTTTTTTTCACTAAGTTATATTAAAAAGATTATTAACCTCAATACGATTAAATTATGATGAGATTGTGCTAAAATTGTTCTCTCTTCTTTATTAATTTAAGTTGATTTCAAGAAATTAATAATAATATGGGGATGTTTAATAAAATAAATGAAAAAATTTAATGCCAATAATATTAATTTAAATTTATTTACCTTTATGATAAATTACAAGAATATAATAATCATTTATAATAACACATTAAAAATGTAAGCATGTATTTGAGGTGAATTAGATGATTGCTTCAATTCATTCATGTTTAACCCCTAGGGTGCTACTTATCTATATATTACATTAGTATAGGTGCTGTTATAATCGGGGGTTAATTCGTAAATTTAAAGTGAAAATTGTTAATTTTTAACTTTATAATGATTAAAATGCCATAATTTTAATATTTTGAATCAACAAAAACAATTATATAATTTTAATTATATATTTTTATATAAAAGCTGTATATATTTATAAATATAATTTACATTTTAATAAATTAAATTAATTAATATAGTTAAATTATCTACTCAATTGGCTAGAATAAAACTTTAATTATTAACCCTAATGCCATGATAAACAGTTGAATCACTTTACTTTTATTTTATATAACTGCATCTAGTAAACAAACAACTTAATACTAAGTTATTTATTATTATAATAAGTAACTATTGACTAAATGAATCCTATTTCAACAACAGCAACTACAATTCAGCCAACTTACAGTTAAGTATTTGAACTTCACTTGATTTTGGTATTCCAAGCCCAAAAGGACAGCTGGCAGTAGTTACAAGCAGCAGTTTCGGCTTAAAGCAACATTCACATCTTTCAAAAACACGTTTGAGGAACACTTATCCAACTCTTCTTGTTGCTAAGGCTGTTGAAATTGTTGAGATTGTGGAGATTTTTGAAAGGTCAAGCTTTCCTGTGAGTTAAGTAAAAGCACGGACAATGTAACAAATAACAGTGATGTTAGAGCTATTAGAGGAGAAATGATACACTTAAAGAGGTAATTGATAAACATAGTAGCAATCAAAACAATAAGTATATTCAAAGGAGTTAATATATTATAAATGCTAAATCTATTGGAATGATTGATTAGTTTTGAAAATATTTGATAGTAAAGATATTCACAAACTAAAATTGAATAGTACACCTAATAAATGTAATCGAATGATAATAATTAAATATTTTTAAAATATAATTTATGATATTGATTATTAAGTTAATTTAAAAAATTGATTGCCTAAATAATTAACAATCAAATCTTTAACATCACTAACAGGAATATCTAATTATTTGTACTGGTAAGTCTGCAAATAACAAAATTAAGACAACTAAATATTATTAATCTAAAATCTTGTAGATTTAATTCTGATTTGCTAACAGACGCACATTAAATAGATAGTTATTCAAAAATTTATTGAATAAAGCAAATAACAAACATAATTATTTAAGATACAAGCTAATATTTTACATTTAAATCAGATTAATGTAATAAGAATTGGCTTAAATAAATTATAAACTATTTAGAAAGTATAACGATAGTTATTTAACAGCATAAACAATAATAAAAGTACAAAACAATAATAAATATATTTAATTTAATAAGCAAATAAGATAATTGTTAAATAAATATATATCAATAGACAAAGTAAAATGAATTTTATAAATTACTTTTAAAGAATTGCACTAAATAAGGTGGGTGGGGATAGTACACAAAGTATATTAAGTAAATTAATAAACAATAAATATATACTAGAAGATATTTATGTATAATAATAATATATATTAAAAGGAAATTTAATTTATTTAATAGAATATTATAAATTTTATTATAAATATAATAAAAAAAAGAAATATAAAAATCATAAAAAATAAAGTCTGTAAGAAGAAAAATATTTAAAAATAATATACTAAAACGCACATTGATTTAAAGAAAAACAGAATTAAATGAAAAATATATAATCTGCAAGATGAAGAAGACTATAAAATGTGAATATATTTTCCATGCCATTAATTATTAGTCAGTAACTTTAGGTAAATTAAATAATAGAAATAAACACATTGCGTAAATAAACTGCAGTTCAATGGGTCTGATTGTTGCATTCCCCATCATATCGTCATCTTGGATTCTGGTCCAGCATCGTTCACGATATCTGGTTAGTGTTTCTTGATATTGAACATGTAATTCTCGACTTCTGAGACCTCTCCTATCATTTATCCGAATTCTCCTTCAAGCTCGAGGTACTCTTTGTCTTACGACATTCTGGGCGCGCCTCCAAGGACCAATTCGTCCCAATTGTCGATATGAGAGTTGTACGTGGGCTACATTATCTCCTCGTCTGCTTTTTGCCACAGCATCGTGCTTTTTCTTTCGATGTCTCTTGTCACTTCTTCTTCTTCTTCTAACGCCATTCCCGACCTTCCAATTTCCATTTTCATGTATCCAACTTCCAAATTGAACATAGTATAATATCTCTGGCTGTTTATCCAATCTTTTGCAAATATCTGGAAGACTTGCTCACCCTGTAGTTCCAATGCTAAATGGTTTATAAATAACATTGCCATAACTCCGCAGTCTTCTGGATCCTTGGCTTGGTTTGTTTCGTTTTTTATCTCAATTTTGTTGGTTTTAAACTCGTTCCCAATGGTTCCGTTCCATCTATGAACTCACACAGTTGCCTTTGATATTTTTGGATTATTGCCAAACTTCCTATCGCTTTCCTTGAGTCATAGATTTCCATCTTTTTTAGTTTCTCTCTATTTTTGCTACTACCAAGTTTAATCATTTCTTGAAAGCCCCTTAGCAGCTAAGCGGGAGTATCACTCCTTAGATTTCATCTTGGTACCTCCAGAATTTCCCATTTTCAAGCTTCCAGTTTGTTGCTCCAATACTCTTCTCGATATTCTGAAACCCATTGTCATTCAGGACCACTGGTGGTAAGATTAAATATTATTGCCTTGACTGGCTGAATTGTACTTCCTCTATCTGTCTTGAGATTGCTTCCATCGTTTCTTCTTGGATATGATTTCCCGGAATTAAGTCGAAGTGCTCCTATTCTGCATTGGTTGTGCTGCTTCTCCTCCTCCGACCAGAGTTCTTTGTAGTTCACTCCCTTTCTTCTGGCTCTATCCCTATCATCAAATCTTTAGACTAATGCTTTTTCTATCTTTGTCCTCGAGTTGGGGCAGCAAACTGTTGTGATCATTCTTGTTGTCATCGGGGTCCACCCTTTCTTTGTGTATATTATTTTGTCAAATCCTTGACATTGTACCTCTGAAAGGTCTATTAGGTTCTTGAATTTCATCTAATCTTTTTGAATGCACTCTGAACCGTCCGAGTGTCTGTCGAACGATATCCTTTACGCTTGTGACTCATTTATTTTATTGTTGGGGTTTGTTCTTCCAATCTTAAGCCTGCTTTTAAATCCCATCTGTTTGTTTAGTGGAACTTGGTAATGTTCCTCGTTTCTCAGCCCCATTGCCTCCTGATCTTTGCTTCTATCTCTGTGATTAAATATGACTTCTTACACCTTGCTCCAGAAATCTCTCTACTTGCTGTAGTGTCCTCGGTTTTCAAACCTCTCTCTTCTCTCATATTTTACTTCCTCCTTATAGTTTCTTTTACTGACATTTTTTCTGTTCATTAGTTGCCTTCTTTAATTGTTATCTTTTTTCTAATAATTTTAATTTATTATTTTAATTATAACTCTCTGATTTGTAATATTAAGTTCTACTGTTCTTTTCACTTAGATGCTCATATTTCTTTGGATATTTTTAATTTCAATTCGTCAAAATCCTAGTTTTTCTTTTTGACATTTGATACTCTGAATATTTTTTTAATTGGTTAGTAGTACTAGTGTGTTTCCAGCTTTCTGATTCTATCGTCTAACCAGACCATGTTTGCAATTATCTCAATCTATTCAGGTTTGTTCATGTCAACTATTTTCTTCTCCCTTATTTATTTAGAAAATCTATTTGGATCCCCTGCCGTGTTTATTAGATTGCATGTCTTCATGTGATTCTCATCTACACATACTTTGTGGAAAATTCAGTAATGTTGCATTCCGTAGTTTACTAGTGATCTGCCTTGGCTGATTGCCATTATGGTGTAGATGACGTTCTTTGTTATGAATATTTTGTTTCTTTTTTTTTTAAATTATTCTCCTGCTTTTTAATTTTCTCGTTCACTTTTTTTGGTTTAATAAATTGGTCAATCTTTAAGTTTATCTTCTTCATGTTCTTCAGAACTAATTCTCTAATAATTTCACTTATATTCGTTTCTTTAAGTTCAGTTACGTTTCTTAATTTTACATTTGGGATTCCCTGGATGTTCTGAAGGGTATTCTTTTCAATTGAAGCTCCATTTTATCAATGTCTTCAATTTTCAGGAATTTTGCTGTTACAGTGGAGTGTATTTGTAAATCATTAAAGAGCGAATTTAAGCTGTCATGATCGTATCACTCACTGTAGGGTTGCTTGAGCTAGTTAGCCTCTAGTATATTTCTGTCTTTCTTTTTACTTCATTCCATGTGTTTTTCAGTAACTCTCTTGTGTTTAGGTTAATATTTAGTCCCAAGTATTTTGTCTCCTAAGCTTTGTTTATTCCTTAAATTTGGAATTCTCTCTCAAAATTCTTTGCGTCACTCATAAAAACTGTTTTCTTGGAGTTTAGTTTTAGATTATGAGTCTTTTCAATTTCCTTGAAGCTGTTTATCACTTTTTTAAATTACTGAGGGTCTTTAAAATTCACAAGTAAGTCATCTGCAAAAGCTATCAGTTTTCCTTACTTTATCAGTGACATTAATTCCTATTACGAGAATAGTGCGTCTTGGAGATATATGTTGAATAGCATTGGTCATGATCTACTGCCTTATGCTACTCCTTGTTCAGTTGCTATCTCTTCCCCCTCGTGCATGATTTTGTTGTTTATGTATAGCTGTTCTTTTAGTTTTACGCACTTTGCGTCTTTTTAACTGATTATTCTATCTTTAAGGATCTTCATAAATTTGTCTTTCCAGACTGAGTCGTATGCTTTTTGTAGATCCACCAATAGATAAGTCTCTCTTTGTTTAATCATTTTCCTTGAACTTTTAATATGCTCTAGCATCCTGATCAAGTTTATGTGAGTGCTTTTATTTTCTTTAAAGCCATTTTGATAATTCCCAGTCTTTAAGAGATCACTTTTTCCTTCGTTAATTTTGTTTATTATTACTTTTTCTACTATCTTTCCCAGATGTGAATTCAGCACTATTGGTCTTGTATTGCTGATCTCTGGGTATAGTTCTTTCTAGCTTTTTCTTAACAGAATTAGTCTTCCTTCTTTTATGTACTGTGGAACTTCTCCTTCGTTTAGCCATTGTGTTATTTTCTTGCTCAGTGTTTTTGTTATGGATCTCTCATTATTCATCATTTCCCATCGAATCCATCAGGATCAATAGCTTTGTTGAAGTTGCATTCCTTTATTCTTTGTTCTACATCGGTTTCCTATCAAAATCTCCCACTCTCCTAATCATTAATCATTATTATATCCTTTTTATTTTCCTCGTTACCTTTTCTTTCCCTCTTGTCTTTGAAAATTTAACCATAATATTCCAGGATCTGTTGTTTTGTTTGTTCACCAATTTCCACTTGCTCATCCTTGATTGTAAGCCCTTTTATAGGTAACGCTTGTTTTTTACTTTTCGTTAATCTTCTAACCTTGTAAATGAACCCTTTTACATCATTTTTATCTAGGCATTACTCTAAGTCTCTCATCGCCTCCCTCCATTTTGCTTTTTTATCTTAGATTATATTATATTACCAACTGCTGTTCCAGCATTTTAAATTGCCCATTCCGGTGGTTGTTAGTAACAGTTCCCTCCTTTTTATAATCTACCGATTTCTTCCTCAAAACATTTTTGAATAGGTTCATCTAAGTCTTCCTCCTTCATTACCCTACCTTCTTCAACGAATGTTTTCCAACATTGTTTTCTTATATCAGATATTCTAATTGTTCTTTCTTTGTCTGACAATTTAAAGTCATTATCCGAGTATTTTATTCTCAACTTGACTTGAATTAATTTGTGGTCTGTCTGCTTCAATTGGCTGGTTTCCCAATTGACTGTCTCCACGTTTGAGAAAATTTGATCTAATAGGTTCCCTTTCACGTGAGTTTCCACTCCTTCTGGAATAGATTCTTTCAGTCCCTCTTTATTCAATCTTTTCCCCAAATCTTTAATGTGAAAATTGAAATCCCCCATGACGATTATCCTCTGCTTCTAGCACTTTTGTTTTAGCGATTTAATCATAAAAATTAGTCTGTTTTGAAGTTCTTTGATCTCTTCATTCCAATAAGGTGGAATGTATGTCGTTATTACGTGTAGTTGGAATCCTCCCACGTTTAGAATTGACCACGTAATATATTGTTTTAAAGTTTTATTGTTTTCATTTCGTATTTGCCGCTGTTTAACGCTAGAATACCTCCATTTCTTGACAGTTGTGTTTGGGCTATGTCCCTGCTATTTATTCCAACTAATCTCTATAGTTTAGTTTCCACTAGACTTTTGTAGTCTGGGTTCTTTTTCTCTATTTCTCTTATTATGTGGTCCTATTTTAGCTTAGAGTTCATCCCTCTGACATTTTGTACGCAAATATTTAGTTCAATAGTCCTTGAGTTCAATTGTCTTTTACTACTTATCACTTGTTCTCTTCTCCTGGTCCGTGTTTTCAGCGAACCTCTCATTTCTTTTTACCCATCCTTCAGCTTCTCTTACTGGTTGATAGAATTCAAGCTGTTGGCTATTGCCAATTTTGACCGTAAATCTGTCCAAGTTTTTAAACTTCCTATTGTAGCCTTGAACATTCACGTTTTGAAATGTCGAATTCTGTTAGCTTTGTTTTGAACTTTCAAAATATTTTTCCAATGTTTGTTGTTGCTGTGGTCCCCCACTCTCTCCTTGGTTTCTCTGGCAACTTCCTCCTCCCATTGGTTTGTAGCCTCTTTTTCTCCATCTATTCCCGCCTTCTTTAATTGCTATCTTTTTTCTAATAATTTTAATTTATTATTTTTCATTAATTATTATTAAAATAAATTAAATTAAAAGATAAAATAATTATTTACTTACTGATGTAACATTTAGAGATCTTATAACCAAATTCTCTTAAAATAAGACACTTCATGGTAATAGCAACATATTTATATAAATATTATAGCGGTAAGATTGGTATCCAATATTTTTTATTACTTGGATCTTAAAATGTATTAATTCAGAATAAACAGAAGATATATTCTTAGAAATAATTTTTAATCATTTTTAATAAGGTAAAGCTGCATTTTAAATTTTTATATTTGCTAAATCATTTAAATTTGGGGGGGAAGTTTCCTGCACGCTTTAATTTTTTTATGTTAAATTTAATAAGTTTGTCATAAATTAACACAATTAATATTTGTTTGCCCATTAAATATTAAGAGCATATCGCTCATCATTGAAATAGTTAAAGAAAATATAGTCTAACATTATAAAGGCATGGTAAGAACAAGAAAAATTCAATCAGAATTTCAATAAAAATTGGATAAAATATTTGGAATTACTATAACAGAACCTATAAATATTAGATGAAAAATGTCAGAGTTGTTGGAATCTGAAGAGAGATATTGACTATTGATTAAAAAATTAAAGTATAATTAAATGTTGAAATTAGTCCTGAAGTTAGTTGATAGTTTTTATAAAGATTAATTTAATTAAAAAAATAAAAATTATAAAAATTTAAAAGAGTGCAGGAAACTTCCCTAAAATTTTTTTTTTATCATAAACCGGTGCAGGAAACTTCCCCCCTGAATTTGTTTGTAGTAACAAAATAAGCAATAATTGTTATATGAATTCTGGTATCATTTGCCCCAAAGACTATATGAAATTGCTAAGTATTTAAATAATATGAATTGATTGAATTTAAAAAGGGAGTTAACGGGGAGTAAACTAGGGTATCAAAATGGTAGTTTAGTGGCCCTTTTTTAAATACAATTTAATCGTCCTAATCTTGATCATTATGTCTAGAGATAACATAAAATTTTCTTGAGTATATTTGGGACTTAAAGTTTAAACATCATACAATTATTCACTTTTGAATAAGGCACTATTTAAAACTTAAGATTTATAAGCCATATTTCATATTTCATACTGTTTTTAATTTTTATTATAATGAAAAGCTTTATAGGAATATCAAGAAAAAGGACTCATTAATTAACTCCAAAATATAATTGAAATAATGAAATTCAAAAATAAATACTTAACATAAATAATAACTAACTATAATTGCCTCCTCCATTACATTACCTTATAATAATAATTTAATTAATTTTATAAATTATTGTATAAATAAGCAATAAAGAAATATATATTTATATTTATATTAAAATATATATGAAGAAACCACTATTCGAACTAATGATAAAAATAACTTTTCCATGGATCACTAGCTCCATTAAACTCAAAAGTCAAGATAATTGCAAATGAAGAAGGCCTTATAACAAAAAAGACATTTATCAGATCAAGCGGTACATGTTTGTTCCCGATTTCAAGATGGATGATGAAAAAAGTATTTAGTGGATAGAATTATCATGCTCATGCTTGACATCAAAATTTAGCAATGCATAAATTATTGTTTGCATAACTCCAAAATCATCGGTATAATACCTATCGGCTTACTAAAAGAAAAAACGGCATTCGATACTAGAATATTAAAATCATAGTTCTAGAACGAGATAAAGGCATCAAAACAGAAATTTAAGTTTCAGCAAAATCGAGATGGCAATTTATATAGATAAAAAATCTTTGATTATTGGGTTTCAGTATAGATCTTAGACTAAAATTAAATTTAAGAGGTTATAGAACCGAGAAGCAATAGATAAATCAATAAAAAGATGGTGATATTAATTAAAGTAAAACATAAGCAATTTTGATTATTGATAAATTTAAAAATTTAATTAAAATTAAAAGTCTTGTATATATGTACAATATTGTAGGAATAGATTCGATTTGGGAATAAAATTTATAAATTGATAAATAATTAATTAAATTCGTGGTAGTTAACTTCCTCGAAATATATACAATATAGTACTCGTTCGATAGAGAATTTAAAGTTAGCTTGACTTTACTATAAGCGGTACCCCTCTATCGCATCCCTGGAGCGAGAAAACGCAACATTTTTTTGGCTTCAAAATCAATTAAACAAATCCCCAGAAAAAAAGTTGCGTTATTTCGATTAAGGGATGCGATAGAGGGGTACCGCTTGTAGTAAAGTCAAGCTAACTTTAAATTCTCTATCGAACGAGTACCATATTGTATAGATTTCGAGGAAGTTAACTACCACGAATTTAATTAATTATTTATCAATTTATAAATTATATTCCCAAATCGAATATATTCCTTCAATTATTAAAAATAACTAAATAATTTAAAACTGTATAATTGTTAAATATATGTTACGAACAAAAATAAAAATATTAACTTATTAAAATTTAATATTTATATAATATTATTATTAATAATTATATTAATTAATTTGTGATTTATAGTGAACTGAATCAAATTATGATAAGAAGGTTATATAATTAGAGACAGTTAAAATAAATGATATTCGGATAATAATAATTAAAAAAAATTAATTTATAATTCTATATTAATAATAAAAATATGAGATTAGTCAATGCATCAAATAAGGCGAAAAAATATAGAAAGTTATAAAAATATCAAATACTATTGATAAAATATATAAAAAATAGGTAAATCGACATAATTAGAAATACAGAGTTATAAACCCCAAATATTAACTGCCGTATTTTTTATTAAGATAATTTAAATTTAATGTACATTTATTAAAATTAAAAAAAGTAAGAATGTACAATTGTTTCCTAATCTAAATAATAGAAAAACGAAACAAATAATAGTCAAATAAGGGATCCATCTAGTTATAATGCTAATGTCACTACTTTATCATTCAAAAATTTTATGTAAGTATAGGAAAATTTTGCTAATAAAGCCTTAATCTCAGCTATGATTAATATATTTTTCTCAGCTTTCTCATTATTTTATTAGTTCAAACCGGCAATGGAATCACTCTTAGTCAGATATTACTATTGTTCAGAGAGATTCACAGTATTTTTACAAATTTAAGTTTTCATACCCTGAATATACAGCTACTCTTCTATCATTTGTATTACTTTTAAAACTTGTATCTAAATTGATGTTGCTTGAAATTGAGCTTTAAATATTTTATGTTCATTAGTATGTACTGCCTCTATTTCTTGATATTATGAATATATGACTGATTGATATTACTATTGTAATAAGGTTGTTGCTATTATTGATTTAACTTGCTAATCCTTTGAGAGTTATTTATCTTATTTAAACTACTTTTTAGTAATTTAGTATAAGCCTAGTTTGTATTATTGCTTCTAGAGCAGAGGTTTGGATGTTGTTTAAAGGTATTTTATTAGTTTCTGTTTTCGTAGGGATTGTAAATTCCAAAATTTGATAAATCAATAGATTCATTGTGCGCTATGGATCGATCATGTAAGTAGGGCAATTTCACACTTCTCATTGAAATAGAAACTGAGTGGTGTCTCTCATTCAAAGAATTGCCATGATTAGCACTATTGTTTAACTAGCTTTGCAACAAACTGTTACTTATTTATTCTTTCATCTTTCGACTTTGAATTGGACTTTTGAGATTGCTTGGCATAAACATTAGCTATTATTGTTATGCTATTAACGTAATTTGAAGATTTCTTATACTTGTGATTGATAGGGAGACCATTATGAAACAGTGCATATTTTAAAGAGTTATTACTCTACTCTATCAAATCTTTTATTTGGATTCTTTACAAAGTTAAGTCATCGTCTTTAGAGTAAATTGATGCTGATAAATAAGGAATAATCTTTAGCTTTTAAAGAATTTATTAAGATGTGAGAGAGAAAACATGAATGTCGAATATTTATATCGTGATGTCTAGATTGACTTTTATCTGAATTTTTAGGATTCATAGTTTTTATAGAACCCTTGTTAAACTACTTAATGCTTTACATGTCTTGAAGTTTATCCTAAAATACCTTATAATTGTCAATTTACTAGCCTTTAAAGTTTCTCATATTTGTGATTCAAAAATATTCCAGTGTCAATAAATATATCTTTCTAAAGCCTTTTCAATGATTTATCTCTCTGAATAAGTTAAAAATTTCTGTTTTAAGATATGAGAGAATACTGTTAACTCAAATCTTTTATTGCATTACTATTTTGAGAGATTCATCTGTAGTACTATGATCAATTTTGTACTTTTGTTTCAAAGTTATTTAAATACTTGGGAGAGCTTGTTACTTTTATCTTTCATAATAAGGACTGTCGTTATGAGCATTAAAATTCACTCTACTTTAAGATATGTTCTCTTTCCTGTTTTATAAACCATCTTCGATTACTGTGCTATTCTTGTTACCGCTAAAATAATTCTGTTTGGTATGTTTAGATTCAAATTAATTAGGGGATAAACTATTATTTCTCTTAGACCCACTATTTAAATTTAGGTCCAAACTTTGAATCAAAACCCCAAAACCCCTTAATGAGGTTTATAAGTGCTTTGATTTGTAGGGAATTTGTTTAGAGGTTGGGGTTATTAATAGGTTTTAATGTGATATTTGTAGTAAATGTATTTAATTTAATCATTCAAAATGTACTTTTAGATCATGTGGGAGAGGTCTGAATTTTATCTTACCTAACTACAACTCTATCTTCACTATTAATATATCTGATCTTGGGTTTGGTTTTATTTTTATTGATTCTGGAGATGTTTTATTGTTTGAGATACTCTGGTTTTGTCTATAAACTACTTTATTCTGAATTTAGTATCTTTCTCGCACCTTTAGAGTAGTAAACGTTGAGAGTCATATCACATTTATTATTATTGCTGCTAAAGCCCACACATCCCACTAAAAGTCTACATCTCTCCAGTCTTCTCTTTCTGGATAGTATACTTTAGTTCCCATTACAGTTCCAATCCTTGAGACTTCCACTCTTTAGGCTCTGTTGAAATTGATTATTGCTACTCTTACTGTTGAAAAGTTTATCATTATATTTTCTGGCTTTAAATCTCTGTGAACAAACCCTAACTTGTGAAGCTCTTTAATACCTTGTATGGTCTGAGTTGCTATTTATCCAAGTTACTTATGATTCCTTTGATCTGTTATGAAATCTCTTAGAGTCATTTCATATAGTGGGAGTCTGAAAGCAACATGATCTTTGGCAAGGAGAGCAGCATCTAGATTGATTAAGTAACTACACTCCTTAAACTTTGCTTGAGTGAGTACTTGATACTCATTTGTAAACTCCATTTAATATATATCATCACTTAAGAGATAGTTGAAGGGATACACCTTGTATGCGTATTGATGATCATTGATAACATTCTTATCAAAGGAATCTTCAATTATAAGGTAGCTTTAAAGAGAAGTATCAAGGTAAATTTAAGCAAAAACCGGTATTTTCTTGTATTGAATCTTGATCATGATTTTTGTTATTTCAGATGTCAGTTGGTTGTGTGCCTTCTTAACGTACTCTAACTCTCTACCTTATTCAGGCACTACGACCTATGAATATTCCCTCACTTTTCTTTTGTTTAGAAGCTTCAGCTCAATTTCATAATTCTCAACTTCTATATCTTTCTTGTGAGTTTTAATAGATGCTTCTTCAAGTCTCTTGTATGTGAGTATTGCTTATGGCACTCAAAGCAGTCATTCTTTCAATCTATTTTATCGTGCTTTAAGTATAAAGTTGGCTTGGGTTCTCTATGCTCTTTCATATGCCAATACCAACTAGATTTATGAGCGAAGTCTAAATCAGACTTATCACAAAATAAATAATTCTTCTTCATCAGTTTGTATAGGAATTTCATTAATACCTTTCTCCTCCTCTCTGTCTCCCAAACACTTGTTTGCGAGTTATTTTCTATTATTGATAAAATACGAAAAAATAGGAAATTTTAGATATTCACAAATATAGATTAATAAACCCCAAATATTAACTGTCATGTTTTTTAATATAGATAAATCAAATTTAATGTACATTTATTAAAACTAGTAAAAGTGTGAATGTACAATTGTCTATTGTACACGAAACCCCTGTATCAATTGCCCTATAAAATGTACAGAAAGTCAATGTACAAATCCTAAAATTGTACACGAAATGTGCAGAATAGATCAGTGTATTAGTGCTTAGAAGTACACAAACAGCATGCAATGTACAATAGACAATAGACAATTCGGGTTTTATGCATACTTGAGAATCGTACAAAAAGCAAAACCCGATTAGTGTTTAACCGAAGATGTAATGTATAATGTGATTTAAGTTTTGATTAATTATTAAGCGCTGGGTACTAATGTCTAAACCGGGTAATCTGAAGCACTGCATATCCCTCGCGCCGAAGCCACTCTCTGTCTTTCCCGTCACTGCGTTAGACTGCGCTCTACCGCATCGTGCCTGATCTTGATCGTCCGCGTCACTAGTGCAAAAACCGGCAACTGCAACTTACGGTGCACATGACTCTGAGAGAGTAAGAGAGGAATACTGCGACTTGTGGAACTTGAATCACGGAGGAACTGATGTTACCCTGCATCAAAGAGGCACTAGTGACGCGGACGATCAAGATCAGGCACGATGCGGTAGAGCGCAGTCTAACGCAGTGACGGGAAAGACAGAGAGTGGCTTCGGCGCGAGGGATATGCAGTGCTTCAGATTACCCGGTTTAGACATTAGTACCCAGCGCTTAATAATTAATCAAAACTTAAATCACATTATACATTACATCTTCGGTTAAACACTAATCGGGTTTTGCTTTTTGTACGATTCTCAAGTATGCATAAAACCCGAATTGTCTATTGTCTATTGTACATTGCATGCTGTTTGTGTACTTCTAAGCACTAATACACTGATCTATTCTGCACATTTCGTGTACAATTTTAGGATTTGTACATTGACTTTCTGTACATTTTATAGGGCAATTGATACAGGGGTTTCGTGTACAATAGACAATTGTACATTCACACTTTTACTAGTTTTAATAAATGTACATTAAATTTGATTTATCTATATTAAAAAACATGACAGTTAATATTTGGGGTTTATTAATCTATATTTGTGAATATCTAAAATTTCCTATTTTTTCGTATTTTTCTATTATTAATTTCTATTTTAATAACAGAGACCTCAAGTGATAGCTCTCGTAGTTCTTTAAGAGAGTTCATCTCACAGCTATCACACTTTTTATTGCTGCCAAAGGTAAGTCTCAATTAGTTTGATGGAAGTGCTGTTGTTTTACTTAAAATGTTAGCGCTCATATTTAAATTTGAATTTAAAATTATAAAACTGCCTCTATAACTGAGAGCTTATATAAGAGCTTTGCAAGCCTACAAGTTTCAAGGAAAGTTCTTAGAGTACTAGAGAAGAATTATTAGTGTTAAGAGACAATCCAACTCTAAATATGGGTGAGAAAGTGGCCATTTTTACTTTCAATAATAAGTTAATTATAGTACCTTACAAATTTAGGAGTTGCACCTAATTAAGTGCGTACTGCATTAGGAGCTATTTTGTGATTTTATGATTAAAATTAGGGTGCTCCTATTTAAGTACTAGCTTTAATTAATGCTCCTAATTAAGTACTAGAATTTTAGGAGCTTTTCTTAATTAAGTACGTAGCTGTTTAAATTTAAAAATATGGAACTATAAAATTAGAAATTGATATCAATCTCTAAAGTTTGAAACCAGTTCTCAAAACCTTCTCCATATCCTTCTCACAGGTTGACCTCCTATAGGATGCCCATATTTAATAGTAAGTTATACAGAGGTAAATAATTGAAATCAATAAATTTAAATTTGTATATCATTTCTTAGATCTGTAAACAAGATGGAGTCAAGAATTGATTCAAATATTTAGAAGCAAGGAGGATTTGCACCGCTACATGGTGCAGCAAGGTAATGAATGAATTCATAGTAACTTATCTTGACTATGTAGTTGGTTTGTTCCTACCAACGATGGAAGGTACTAAAATTTCATTTCTAAGAGCTAAACTCTGCGAAGAGAAGAAATCATTTAAAACTTAAGATGCAAAGTTTGCAGAAATTCTAAAATATCTAGAGATTTCAGTGACTAATTTATATGATGATGTTATGAACGACCCAGAGATTTCGCAGTACTTGCCTACTAAGAATTAGTTGTCAAATAAACTACCTGAAAGAAACTATTTCTTCCAAAGATTAAAGGACATTACTTGAAAGAAATTATTCAAGAATCTCATAAGAAAAAGTAAATTATCTCTTCAGAAGATAAAGACAAACAAGGGATCAAGATAAATGAGAGCTGGCTTTAAGAGCTGCTGAAGCACCCTTATATTTCAAGTAAGATTTGTAGCTTAAATCTTTAGAAAAATCTGGTAATGGCATCTTCTTGATGAAGGAATAGAGCAAGCTTCACAGATAGCGAAAGTCGCAGACAAAGTATGAAGTTAGCAAGAGACTTTATTCAAATATTTAAATTGCCACCAGAGTCAATGAACATAGATGCTGGAGCTGGCAGCAAGAGAAGAAACTTAGGTGGAGGGAAGCAAGAAGTAGAAGTAGAAGAAAAGAAAGAGAAGCCAGCTCCCTCTAAAGAATTTTAAATGTGACTTATATATTCATTAACTTAATTAACTACAAAACTTATTTATATACATTCACTTTCCCTTCTTTAGCACACTTTTAAGCCAACTAATTATCTACTCTCTTCGCTGAGCTTTTAATAAAGTCTACTGTATCGATAGGTAGGTCATGCATCAAGTGATATAGCAGCAGTTTCTTGTAATGATCTTTTAAAATACCCAAGTAGAACTCAGTTCCATTAAACTATGGACTGTAAGGTACGTTGAACACTGGCGTTATTCTAAGTTGTTCATAACTCTTCCTTGTTTCTTTTGTCTTATGAACAGAAAGATTATCAACGAATAGTATAATCTCTTATTCAGGGTACTTCTTTCTCAGCTGTTTTAAGGACTTGATATACTGCTCTGTCTTAATAGAGCGAGGATGAATAACATAGGTTTCTAAACCAGCATCCTCGCTAATTTCTCCAAGAATTGCCATTGTTTATACCTTGACTTTCTAGTCATATTCTTCTATGTTGCTATGCCTCTTATACCAAGACTTCTAGATGAAAGTGTTGAATGTAAACATAGCCTCGTCAGCATGAATAAACTTAGTATTATTCTATTATGCTCTCTGCATTTAATTATAATTCTAATTTAAGTTGTTGTTGTAAAATGGCAGAGTGAAATCAATTACTCTCTTGATACGATTTACACCTTTGTAAGAGATACCGTTTCGTTTATAAATTTTTGCAACAGACTATGCAGAGATCTTCAACTCAGGGAACTGGCGGTGAAACATAATAGCTCGTTAGTCGAGAGAGAAGTGAGCCCAATACTTCAAAGTTTTTTCATTAATAAGATAGTCAATATGCTTCTTTAGAAACTTTGACTTCCTCTTAGATTATGAATTCAGCTATTATTGCTTTAATAACACAGCTTTGAAGCAGTGAGAGGGAACAGTTGATGGACTACGCTTTAAGAGCAGTGCAATAGACTTATAGTTCAGTACTGGTTTGAGTTATTCACTATACATATCACATCCATAACGCAGTTTAAACACTAAATCTATATACTCTTCATCATAAATAGACCCCAAAAGCTTGTAATTTTAGTCTCGCATTTAATTAATAACCCCAACCCCTAAAAATTTCCTACAAATCAAAGCACTTATAAACGTCATTAAGGGGTTTTGGTGTTTTGAATGCTTTAAATTGCACATTAAATTAAATTTATCAAATATTAAAAATAATACAGTTATATTTAAGCTTTTTTTCTCATTGATTTGAATTTCTCTTAATTTACCTATTTTTTATGAATTTTATCGATAGTAACTTAAAATTATCGAAAAATAGTGGCTATTTTTTTATCATAACTTATTATCATGATAGAGTATTAGGCTCAATAAAAGCTTCTTTATATGAGAAGACATTGACATGATTTATTGATGCAAGGATCCTTACTTCATTTATCGCATTTTCCTTTTCTTTGTCTGATAAGTGATTCAATCTCACTTTTTTCAAAGCATTAACAGCCCCGTCATGTATTCTTTTTACTTTATATACTTAACTATAGGCTCTGTCACCTAAAAAGATTATATTAGTTTGTCTAGATTCAGTTTTAAAGTGATTAAAATGTGAATATTTTTGCTTTTATAATTATATTTTAGAGAAATGTTTACAGTTTATCAACAATTTAAATTTTACAGATATTTTTTTTAATTTTCCTACATAGTCTCCTAAGAAGTTTAAAATCTTCGAATGATGAAGTAGTGACATTTCCATTATAACTAGATAGATCCCTATTACACTATTATTTGTTTCTTTTTTCTATTATTTAGATTAGGAAACAATTGTACATTCTTACTTTTTATAATTTTAATAAATGTACATTAAATTTAATTTATATATAATATAAAACACGGCAGTTAATATTTGGGGTTTATTACTCTGTATTTATAATTATGTCGATTTACATATTTGTTATATATTTTATCAATAATTATTTCAATAAATATATTAATTATAGAATAAAAAAGACATTTATATTTAAAAGAGTTATTAAGGATTGTATATCATGAAAATTACACTTTCAGATGTCAAAGGAAAATATAACTAAGAAAAATACTTTTAATTTAAACATTTTTCAACGATGCAATTGTTATAAATACCCAAAATCTAAATGAACAAGTAACTTAGATAAATTATTTACAATTCAATAAATTCTTCTTCAAACTCACAAAATGTTAAATATAAGTTAAAGAGAACGAAAAGGTAGTTAAATTGGGATAAAAATATAAAATATAAATATCTGGTTGTAAATTTGTGATGAAATAAATATTTAGTATTGTTTAAGTAAAGTGAAAACTAAAAAAAATTAAAAAATGTGTTAAAAATAATAAAAATTAATAGCAGAGTAAAGGAGCACGATAATGTAAAGTAGGGTCATATTTGAAAGAAAGATATTGAGTATCATAAGGTTCTTAGAATTGATAGAATTTTATTTTACATTTTTATAGAGTTCATATTTTCAGTTTACAGACTTTAAAAGATAAAATCGGGATTTTTCCAAATACTACAAAGAAAGAGCGACTTCAGATGCATAGGCTTGTTATAAATTAAATAAAATAAGAATTTGATGGAAAAGTACATGCTTACTTGAGAAATTTACTTTTCATTTTTATTTTCATTTTCAAGCTAGTTACCTGCTTGTGTAGTCAAAACTTGGCAATAAGATTTATGAGAATAATTATAATTACTTAAATTAGAAAATTCTTAAATAATACTTTTCCCAAACCTATTTCCGAAAACACGAAAGAAGAGATTGTCATGAGCTTTATATTTTATTGACCTTATATATTAATCAAATTTTAAATCAGATTAAAAAAACTTTAATCATTAAAAATCTTTGTCTTGCGAAATTAAGTGGCTTTTATTATCTATTCTTTTTGAAAATATTATTTTTTTATTTTTTAAGCACATCGAGCACATAATATAATTTTTAATTTTGTTGAATCGCATGAATTAAGTTACAATAGGTTTAAGGAGCACTAGAGGTATGTTATGGACAGGTTAGAATAATGTATCTTGAAATTCTTTGTGTCGATAAGATTTATATTTTTAAATTTAAAATTTATATTTTATTGACTCATTCTAAACTTCAAATCACGTTTTTTGAATTCTTCTGATGTGCTTCTAATTTTATTTTTTTGTGATTATTGTTGGAATAAGTTTGATTTGTGAAATTATTAAATAATTTAAATAATTCAATTTCAAATTTGTGGCAGTTAACTTTAACCAAGAATAGAAATTATGGCACTTTTTTGGTTAATGAATTCGAAATCTGCTGGTCTTTACTATTGATGGCGCCCCTTTATCGAATTCCAAAAGTGAGTTAATTCGACTTTAATTTTGGAGATTTGCTTAGTTTATTTTATTTACAAAAATAAAGTTAATTTTAACTCGCTTCAGGAATGCGATAGAGGGGCACCGTCAATAGTAAAATCCAGTTTATTTTAAATTATCTTCCAAACAAAAATCATATTGTCTAGATTTGGACAAAGTTAAATGCCACGAATTTGAATTTTTATTTTGACTACTTATTAATTTTCGAAAACAAGCGTATTCCTAAAATATTATTACAAATATGAAGACTTCTATGAGGAATGGATCTTTAATAATTATTTTGAATGTTCTCAAATGGTTACTGTTAATTTATTCAATGCACAAACTGCTTGAGAGAATATTGTCTCCGAGCTATAGGATTAATATTCAATTTCATTTAAATGAAATTTAAGTAAGATTGAAGTAATAAACAGACTTAAAAAAGTTAAAAAATGAGGAATAAAAGTTTGATTAATTTGATATGTCATCTTTAATAAAATACTATTCTTTAGTTATTTAAAAGGCTATAATTTACAATAGATAAATCAACTTTTAAAATTTACAGAACATCCGGAGACCTCTTTTTAAAACTAGATTCTACTTTACTCTCACATCAAGCAAGTCACATAACTATGAACTATTTGTCTATTTTGCTTAGATACTTTTATTCTTTTAAAATCTTAATAGATATCAATAATTTGACTGTATTTTATTTATTCTTAGTTTTAAATACTTATAAGTTTTTCATAAATTAATAGTTATTCTCTATAAAAATATTTGGGGTTTGTCTATGGTCTAGTATAATCCAACAAATTATAGATTTTTTCAAATATTTCTTTTTTAAAAGCGCATACAAAATTTGCCAAAAAGATTTCCAGTTTTGTCTTTTATTTAAAATTTAAATTTATTATACTCATTTATTAGTTCTATGATTTTTTAACATTTTTTTCATGATATTTATTTTTAAACTTAAATTTAAGTATCTCAGTTGCTGGTCATTAATTTATCTTTGCTTTTATATATTTTAATTTATGATTTCTTATAGATTAATAATATTTAATTTCCAATTCAATAATTAAGTGCATCTTTAATATATGATGCCTTGTCAATTATTTAATATTTTGCAGGTTATTTCGGTAATTTACTATGTTTTTGATTTTTATATGTTTTAGTTTACTTATTTCACAAAATTTCCTTCCACTTCCTTACCTTAGATATGTGCTTTTATTGAGATTTTTGAAGATTATTGGTTCTTATATTTTGTTTTTTATACCTAGAATATGTCTTTCTTCTTGATTCATTGAATTTAATATTATTTGAAGATTTAGAAGAATTTAGTTTATTCTTAAATAGGGTGTTTGTTTATTATACTGGCTGTTCATGCGCTATTTATTAATAATCTTTTATTGCACTCCTTAATATTTTACTCATGTTAAAAGCTTAATTTATGATGACTTTAAGCTGGTATTTTTAGTTAAAAGTTTAACATTCAATTTGATAATTTAAGTCTTTTGTATTATGAAAGATGTTAATGAAAAGAGTTGAACAACCATTAATGGTTTTGATGAATCCTTCAAAACTAACAGTTGAAATCATGTATCATTTGCTTCAAGGATTTACTTACTCTTGTCTACCTCTTATAATTAAAAGATACTCCCTTTGATCAGAGTTGTTTTTTATTGCTTTTTATAAAAAGTTTCTCATCAGTGACTTTTTGTCACAACCCTAGACAAGTAAACCTCAAATTTATCAATATAGTTTATAGAATAAGTTATTTTTATATTTTATTTTTTAAATTCTCAAATTAATTAATTTAAACTTAAATGTTTATTCAACTATCAATTTTAATATTAATGATATCGTATTTATATTTTATTAAATATAATATAATATAACATAACATAACATACTTACCAAATTATAATTTATTAAAATTTTATCAATAAAAGGAAAACTTGTAGAAAGTTTTTCTATAATTTTAATGATATTCTTTGGTTTTAATTGTGTTCTTTATGAATAATTATCTGTTTTAATATACTAATTTTAATGAGCTTTTCTCATTTTACTCTTTTCTACTTATGAAAAACATAAACATCATATTCAATTATTAACCTCATGAATTTCATAAATTCATATTCATTATCTTAGTTCCAAAAGAATTAAACTTAAGTTCTTTAGTAATTTTTTTGGGTACTTATTTAAGAATTTTTATTAAATTTTTTAGGGAAAAACTCTTTTTTCGGATAAAAGAGCATTTTTATGACTGCCCTTAGAATAATCTTAAATCAGTTAAGATTATCTAAATATGTTCAATTAAATTCAAATCATATATTTTAAAAAATTCATTAAAATGATTAAATTTTAAAGAAATTAGGACAGTTATTAAAATAGCTATCTCGTGAATAATCATTAAAGCGTTTGTCCCCAATGAATTTCAAAAATAAATGTTAAAAATTATATTTTTCAGCTAGATTAAGTAATGACATATCTAAGAGGTTGCAATTTAATAATCACAAATTAATTAAAACAATTGAGATTTATTGATGACAATTTTTGTGGTTAAATTGGATTTTAAATTATTGCATTTGGTGATTTTGACAACAAAATAAGCAATGATTATAGTTTGATATAAGATTAATTAATTTAAAAGAAGCTTTCCTTCAGCTTTATTCATAAAGTAATTCATTATTTTATGATTATTAATCAATTTCTAATTATTTGATTATTAAATATGAACTTTACTAATATACTGTAAATGCTTGTAAAGAATAACATTTAAAATCATCTAAATGAATCAATTAAATTCGGCTGTTATAAATGACTGTAGCAACATCGATAAAATGACCCTTCTTAAATTTGAGTATTTTTGTACTTAAAATATTTGAAAGAGCGTAAATCATACAAACTATGATTGCTTTTAGTTTTTAATAAATAATTAATAGTTTAAATATATCAAACCTTGTCTTTCATGTGGTTATCTCGTTCAATTGTATTCTTTATCATACTATGCTCAGTTTTAAATGCACTCTGCTTGTTATATCCCTTTGCATTATTGAATGACTAATTTTTTCATCTAAAATCAGAAATGATCTCTATAATTACATTAAGTTTAATTTCAATATCTGAGAGTGTTTTTAAGTTATGAACTAGAAGATGTACTTTGATGAAATCAAGACGTCTGCTAGAGCTGTTAAGAGTGGCTATATAACCCATTTTCCCAGTCTAAGAAAGCATTATTGCTTGATTCAAGGAGTCTTTAAAAGCGCTTTCATTATGTGTTTTTATTTTAATTTGAATGATATCATCAATTCCATAAATAAAATATATTTTTGGCATTTAATAAAAAACAGTTTAACATTCTAAAGTAATAGAATTGTAAGATTAGACGAAGGGAATAATGGCAGTATAAATGCGTTATTTATAACATCTACTTAGTTATTTGATTCTAAATCAAATAACTATTATAAATGCTTAAAATTAAAAATTAAAAAAAATTAAATCTTGGTGTTGAGAATATTATATATTCTCTTTTTAATCAACTAACAATCTATACAAATTAACAAGCGATTTAAATTGAGAAAAAAATTTCATAGCAGGCCCATCACATCCATCTACTTTCGATACATCTCGTAGTTTTATAAAATTCTCATTAATAATAGTGAGAGAAGAGATTAGTTATCCTTACTTTTATTGAGCTATAACATTTATACTAGAAAAGCATATTAATGTTGACACAGAGAAGTCATTTAGATATAATTGGTTTTTTAAGTGCATTTTCTAACCACTCTTGTCAGTACTACTATAATCTTAAAATTAATAAAATAGATTATGTTATAGATCTGTATAGTTAAATAAAATTAAATATTGCATTATTTTAATTATATAATAGATAGTTTTAAATATGATCTAAACATTAGTTATTATTTAGAGCTTAAATCAAATCAAAAATAATTAAAAAAATTCTTAAGTTTTAAACAAAAATTCTAATTTATTCTCATTTATTCGTATTTTTAATTATAAATACTCGGAAAGCTTTATTTGTTAATAATATTCTCGATAAGTTCTTATTATGATACTATTAAAAATACATCTTCTAATCATATAAAGCATTATAATTACTATTGAAATATCTTAATAGAGTTATACTATTACATTAATAAGATAAAGTAGAAATAAAATAGTGAAAATATATAAATAAATGTAATGTTTAATTTTAAGTTAAATTTTAATTAAGATTGAAAAATATTATAAAATATGACTAAATTTTTGGACATTACATATACATTATATTTAGGTTTTATAGTATATACTTTTTATGTTATTATATATTTCTATTTGTGAAATCAGTTCACTTTCTAAAACCCCATAGATCAATTAAGACATGAGAATTGGGGTTAAGAACAATTAAATTAAGAATTAATTATAATTGGCTAATAATATAATAATTAGGCTAAAATCAAATTGACACACCCTGATTGGTTTATTTTATTAGGACAATTAATCGAGCCAATAGTTTTAATAATTAGCTTAAACATTATAATTATAAGCCAATAATAATTAATTCTTAATTTAATTGTTCTTAACCCCAATTCTCATGTCTTAATTGATCTATGGGGTTTTATAAAGAAGCTATAGTATATTTATAAGCTAGTTGGTACATTTTAAATTCTTATTTGTTAATTTAATAATATTGATTATATTAAGTCAACTTGTTGCTACAAAATTTCTATATGGCAGTCTATCTTTCTTTAATTTACCCAGTATTAGTTTTCTAAATTGTCATCATAATACTGTTAAAACATTTTTAGCATTAATCATCTATTTAAGTTTAAAAAAAACTCAGTATTGTTGCTTTAAATGACGAGGTTTATTCAATATTAACTTAAACTCATTGCTAGATAATCATAAATCTAATAAGAGTTTATGAAAAATTCTTTTTTTTTTTATATTTATTATAAAGTAAATTTGTATACATAATAATTTAATAAATTAAAAGGTTAGTAAAAATGTAATACAAAATAAATTTATTTACACTAATGGTTATTCCATATTGTTTCGCAAAAAATTTATGATTAAATTCATTTTATATCTATGAACATATTTACACAGTCTTATTATTATGAATTATTACAGTTTAAAGAAGTAATGCCTGTAAATTGGATTTTATCAATCATAAACATAATTATATATGATACTTATTTAAAACCCAAAACCCCTTTATGAGTTTTATATGTGTTTTGATTGATGAGGGTAATGTTGGGGATTAGAGTTTCTTTTTGATTTATTTCATTTTTGTTTTTAGATTCAATGTAATTTATAATTTTTATGGTTGACATTTTTTATGAAAAATCTTCTTATAATTCTTAAGGACTCCATTTTTTAAAAATTTTTGGTACCAATATAGTTTTTTATAATTTAGTACCTGGTTCCAATTAGGTTAAAAACAATTTTGAAACTTTTCATTAAATCCTCATTAGTTTAAAACTATGAACTAATTAAAATTAAACGGATTTAGTACCAGTACTAATTAATTTTTTACAAATTTAGTACTAATTTAATGGACCTTAATAGGTTAAAATTGATATCCATCTCTGAAACTTGTTGCATTTTTTAATAACTTTCTCCAAGTATCTTTACCAGGTTGACCTCCTATAAGTTGACTATATTTATTAGGTGTCAAAAATTTTAGAGACATTAGATATACAAAATTTTAAGATTGATCTCCATTTTAAACAATTCTTTAACTAAAACATAACAAAATAAAATCTAACAAACACCTTAAAATGACTTTTTTATTAATATTTTATTTATTTTAACATTAGTTAAATTACCAAACTCTTTTGAAATGAGCAAATTATGTTAATAAATAACACAAGTTAAAAGAAATGAAAGTATTGCATCGAATTTTAAAAAAAATTTTATAAAAATTTGAAAAATATTTGTGCTTAAATGACAAATAATTATAATGATGTAATCATCTATCTTTAAAAAATGATCAGTTAAAGTGATAATTTATTAAAAAAATGTAAAGTAGGAAGAAATCTAAGACAAACATAACTTTTCTTAATAAAAATGCTTGAGTTTATATGAAGATATGAGAATATACAAGTTGAGGATAATAAAACGATCATAAAATACTTTTATAATTTCATAACTAGAATGAAAATTATGCTTCTAAACCCAAATAACCCTAATCCACAACATTACCCTATTAAATCAAAACATATATAAAACTCATTAAGGAGTTTTGATTGTGATGAATGTAATCTCTAGCGCTAGAGAGCAAACTTGAAGTGAAATAACACAATGATCAGTTCATGTCCACATCGCCTAATTAGATTATTACTTAAGGTTAATTAGAAACAAGCGATTAACGACTAACAAAACAATGATTCAACAGAATAGTATAATTAAATCATTTACCACTATCTCCTTACCCATTTTCAGCGATTTCATACAATTGCTATTGAGATTTGTTATCCTTAAGTATTAACATGGTTATTTATGCCAATATATATAATACTTTCACTACCTTGTGATATTTAAAACTTATCATTTTAATTTTTCAAACAATCTCACTTCTATTCAATAATTGAAACGCACTATATGTCCAATATTTTCGTTAAAAAAACTAAAGTTATAGATATTAAGATCCACTGAGGTAGTAGGTAAAGTATTTGATTTTACTACCTCTAAATCATGAAAATTCAAACTATTGCAATATTGGTAACTCATTTTTATGAGAAAAGATGCAAATGAAGGTTAAAAGATTCAAAACATATGAGTAATTTAGAATAAAAAATAATTTTTGGTATCACAATTGTTAATATTATAGTACATATGATTATGAAATAAAATATAGTAAGTTTGTTCAGATATAGATGAACACTCTATATATAATGGATATTTTTCACAAAAATACTCATAAATTAAGGTTCCTCACAAAAATGCCTCTGAAATTCTTCATTTATGGTATGAATTAATGTAAGTTTCAACATTAAATATATTTTATATCACTTTAAATACTATATATTTACTTAAATATATTAGTTTTATAATTAAAAATCATTATAATAATTATCGAATATTTTAATGGAATTACAAAAAATAATTCTAATCAGTATAAAAGTTGCTTGAAATTAAATCTACGAGACTATAGCCACTAGATTAAGGAATCAAAACATTTACATTAATATTTAGATAATTTTAATTTTACTATATTAATCAACTCTAGGCATGCCGACTAAAAATTTAAGATTCTATAGGAATAATGGTAATTACAAACTAGAATATATAAGTACTGAATAGTAATTTTTTACGGAGTGCCTATTTATAGAATTCTGTTTAAATTTATGTAAAGTCTTTAATAAACTTTCTTTTCTTGCTGACTTGCCTTTTATAGAATAAATAACTTTCTGAATTTGAATAATAATATAAATATACATTAAACTCTTAACTCTAAAAGTATCTATATTCAAAATATAAACTACATTTAGGTAACTAACTAAAACCTTTATTAATGATCTGTCTAATTATTTTGATTATTCACATTATTATGAATAAATAATCCATCTCCTTCAATAGATTGATGCTGCCTTTTATTGTTATAGAGATTGTCAAATATACTTTCAATAGACCCTAAAGTTGTTATTCATTAGTAATTAATTGAATCATATTCATTAGTCATTATTTTAAATACTGCCATAGGAAACGATATTTTATAACTATGTATCATGATTATTAGAGTTCATGAAATATAGAATTGATCTTGTTGCCCAAGAATTCTTGAGCAATAATGGGCTTTCTCTAGAGAATACAAAACAGACATTTTAGAAAATACTTTTTCTTCAAAGATAGCGCGATTAAGCTATTATGAAATTTATTTAACCTGTATCATTTGAATTAGACAGAAAAGTCCTAACATTAGAAGTAAGAATGGCTAATCATACTAATAAATGAACTTATCAAAAGATGAAGAAGGAAACATCTTTCTTTAATAAAGAAATATGCAAAGTTTACTGGGATTAGAAAGAGTTAATTGATTTAAAGATGCTTCATTATCTAAGGTCATTAGATACTTTTTTGTTTTGAAACCTCCATAGCTCTAATCCTTTTCACTGAAATTAGTGTGGTGTCACGTCCTGCTCATTTTTCCATTAGATTATTTTAAACAGTAAAGTTTCCAATAAACCAGATATTGAGGTAATTTATCATGCATATTTAAGCGAGGAATCTGAAGAATGCATCCCTTATTTAAGAATATAAATTGATTCAGGCTCAGTAACAATCAATAGTGATGTGAATCATATCTGGAAGCTCCTTAGCTCAAAGATAGTTAATGAACACAATGAAGAGGAATGATATCATTGCACAAATTATTTGCCAAATCTTTTCACCATCAAAATTTTGCAAATGCTTAAGAGTCTTTCACTCAACTCCGCAAATTAAGTTTATTTTATACCCGAATTTGATATTTCTCTTTCCCTAAGATAGTTATCTTTCAAATTTCATTAATGAGTGAAGTTGCAGCAAGTTGTTAAAACTTAAAATTTGAACAAAGGATTGAATAAAGCAAGAAATTGACAGATTATTAAATTAGGATTAAAAACCAGATATTAGCAAATATTATATTTTAATAAATTGAACAATAACATATGATTACTAATATAATAAAATTATCTGTTTGTTAATATTTCACCCTATATTTAAAGGCTTATAATTAATAAATAATGTTTTATTGATTTTATTTCAAACTAAATCAGATTAACAATTTTGTCTCAATCATGCAAGATAAAATGGAGTATCTAAGACCTCAATCTTTTCAAATACATCCGATAGAACTCTCTAAATAATTTAAATGATATGGAAGAGCTGATAAACTACACCACTTCAATAAGACTTAATGGGGAGTGGACAATCAACCCAAAATCAATTATTTAATTGCATTCTTATTTCTTGCTGTAAATACCAATCTCTTAATATTCTAGAATAATTATTTAGTTGATTGTTTTTCTAACTTCGTAAATTCACTGTTAAAAACTCATTAGCTCTTTCATTAAACTTTCAATTATCTTGAAAATAATTTTTTATATTAAATAATACAGCAAAGCATGGAATAATTATTCATTTCAGTTGAAATGATTCATTACTATTAAAATTTATTTAAAAAGGTCCCTCAAGTAAAAGATTTGGTTAGCTTCAAACTGGACTTATTATCATACGAAGCTCATAAAACTGTTGCTGAACAAGAGATTTAGGACTGGATTTATCTGATCTTTTAATCTGCATCTATTTGATTGCTCTCCAATTTAATTGTTGTTTTATAGTTTATCATATTAACATAAAATATTAAATAAAATATAATAGATGAAATAAATTACAAATGATTTGCTTTATCTGCAAGTAATTGAGCATATTCTATAATTGATAAGAGTCCTTATTAAACAAGTTCAGTGAAATAACGAGGACATCAATTTGTTTATGTAAGACTAGAATGAATTATGAAAAAAATCAAAATTTTATCAATTTAATCAAGCAATTGCCACTGAATAATTATTAAAAACACCACATATATAAACATATATATATATATTCTTTTATTTATTATGTTATTTTTATATTAAATTAGTGTCACATCCATATTTAAATCTACTGGCTAGTTTAACGGACAGAGAATGGTATGAATAGCGACGATAAAGGCAATATTAAGATTATCATCTGATTCAGTTCTGATATCGTGGTAGGATCACTGTTTCAAAACAACTCCTGACATTCACATCTTCACATATCTTCATAAATACTATGCATTTAACATTTATTTAATAATTATGTTTATAAAGCATATAGTCTTGCTGTGAGTAATCAAGTGGAGCAAGATACAAATAATCCAGTGAAAGTGGAAAGCAGGCAAACTTTTTGAAATAGCCTGGCTAGTCAGAGATGCTGCTGCTCGTTTTCATTGAGAAGAACTGTCAAAAGGAAAACAGCTAGTCTAACCTGATATTTATGATTAGGAGCGTAGATTACAGGCTAGTTAAGGAACTGAAAAATGTAAATAAATAAAAATAATATTTGTAAATTCTTCATTTTTATAGTATAATTATATAGTATATATAGTAGTAGGAGTCTGCCAACTTAATTAAATCAGTTGCTGCTAGGCTTGATTGTGACTAATTTACACTGATTTAATTCACTACGCAGCTTATTTACTTAAATCACCGTTGTATTTTTGAAAGAAGGTTATATTTTGGTCATGACTGATTATGTAGCAGTAAATGTCACTGTCGATTTTGTTTAATGCATATATTTAGTTAGATCTAACTAATTGTCTTATTCATTTTAAATTAAATAACTTAATCAGATATTCATAGAGTTGTAATCCAATATCACATTAAATTATTAATTATTAACAAGCTTTATTACAACTATGATTTACTCAATAAACTACTAGCATTACTAAAATTAAGACATCCCAATCAAGCCTCTCTTATTACACCTCCCCACCTTATTTGTCCTCACTACTTGAAGCTAGTAACGTGGTAAATGTACTTCTCAACCACCAGGTTAGTTATTTCAGCCTAATTAACTTGCTGGCCTACTTCTTCATACTGATTGCTTGCATCTGTTAACGAAGTTGTTGCAATTAGAGCAAAGAAACTTAACTACTTGTAGCTAGATATTCTTTTATTTATATTAATTATAGCATTTGTTAAAATGAATATGTGCTAGGATAGTATCAGCAATTCATCTGCAATTGGAATTAAGTTAACAGTTTATTTGATTTGATGTTTCAGGCTGTTTAGCCAGCTTACTCTTTTGCAAGTATAAACAAAGGATCTTGGAATTAAAGAATCATTCGGTATTTCCTCATTTCTATTAAATTATTAAATGTAAGAACATAGCTATATTGACATATAATAGAAAATATATAATAATTATATTGACAATAATGCAAATATATAAACCAAGCACTTATTGATTTGAAAATTCATAATTACAAGCCATAGATAGCTTTGCTTAATTAGCCAACAAGTCTCAGCAAAAGTGAAGGAGTCTGTAGTTTAAGTTGTTTTCGGATGCTTTTATAGATTTAATGTATAGTTGTAATATGAATTTAGGAAGAAGCTAGGGATGAATCAAGGAACAACTAGTTATTTGATGTATGCGACACTAATAAAATATATATTAAGGCATAACCCCAGATGAACTGCTATCACAGGCAAACTAGCACAATGAGACTACTACCAAGAGACCTAGCATAACAGTTGTTTCTGTATTTCAGAATATTTAAGTTAGTGGTCAAATACATGAATTTGATAGAAGAGGTTACTGTTTTAACAAGAGCTGCTTCAAATGCGTGGAATTGATTAATGAGAAGCAGGAGAAACGGAGAGTTTATTGGAGGACTGATTGGGGGAAAACAAAACCCAGGACAGGCTGGAGATTATAAAAGCAGTTAAAGGATTCTTTAACTTGATTAATCAAGTTGATTTAGTGTATAGTACTTTTATATGCTTAATGTGATTAAATATAAAGTATAAAATGTTAAATTACTGATTTAATTTTTTTAAATTATATTTAAATTAAATATATTTATAATATTAATAATCATTAGAATACGGAGCATATTTATATAAATTAGATTAAATAAACTCGTAGATTTCTTTGAATTCTTAGATAGTAAAAACTGACATATTATCTCTATATTATTGTTAATCATCATCATTCTTTTCATTATAAAATTTTAAACATCATCGTTTTCTTAACAATTAATATCTCCATATTGATTTTTGTATTATTAAACTCCTAATAAGTTCTTAATGGAATTCAATTAAATATATAATTAGAGGGATACTTTAGATAAAGCTATAAATTAAAATTATTTAAATTCATAATTATAGTTATTTTAAGTAATATTATATTCAACGATTCCCAGTTATGCAAAATGAATAGAAAAAATTATGTTATTTTAGTTTATATTTAATAATAGAAAAATAAATTTTTAAATGTTTTTAATAAATATAACTGTAAAATTAATACTTACTTATTATTAAATGATATCAATAAAATAAATATTTGTCATTAGTAACAGAATTATATCTGTATGAGAAAGAGCAAGGAATGCAGCTGATGAGGTTATTGTAGACAAGACGCTTGAGTAGACGGACATAAAAGTATAAATTAAAAATGCACAGCTATTTCATAAGTTTGACGAATGGTAGAATTTTAATAACTAGTGCTTTCAATAGTTGCAAAAGTCATATCCTAGACTCCTCGAGTCGTCTGCACGCTAAGGATTTCCCTGCATTATATGAGTCTACTGGCTTGAGTTCAGTTTCCTAGGTAATAGGAGCAGGATGAAGGTACGCTCTGCCTTCGAAAGTGGAGAAGACGAAACCATTGAAGCTAACGATAAGGATTTTCTCCCACACCGGGTTAGGGTGCTGAAGCTACCACAGCGAAAGGATAGGGATTACGTTTCCCATCAGCAGTAGGACCGGTAAGCGTTTTTCTCCATCTTCTGTCACTCAGTTGGATCTCACAAGCACTGTCCCCAGGTACAAACTGTGGTGACATCTTGATTTGGGAGAAGACTAGGTAATAGCGAGAATGGTTTTTTCGGATTTTTCTACTTTATGACTGCTACGTCACGGAATTGCCACGTCAACTCACTCAGATACGTCTAAGTCACGACTAAAATTGATGGTTTAATTTCAGTATTAAACAGTTATATGTTAAAATTATTTGATTTTAAATCATTAATCACATAGCTGCAAAAAATATTTCAAAAACGCTTAAAAGTTCATCTTACTTATGACAAGACTATTTTAAACAATTACCAAGTCAAGCAGCCAAGAATAAAGCCAAAAATTTAAATAAGATTGACCGAGATTAATACGCTTAAAGTCTTCATGATAAAGAGGAAAATGATTAGAGAAGATATTCACACACTTTTTTAAAATATGATAACAAGGAGTGCAATTCCTTAATTAATCTAATAAATAAAAATATATGCAGACCTTTAAATATGTCAACTTTCAAATCACTGATTTTAAGCTATAATTTAGCAGACCATTAAATTCAAGGAGTTAATAAGCAGATTCTAATAATCAATAAAACCTTTTTGTATTCTGATCAAGCTCACTAATGACATTTCAAAAAATATATTGTAATCAGCTTAAGCAAGATAAATTGACATTCACTTGCTCCACTTTTGCTAGAACTTGGTAGTTGTAGAAAATTGATCGATTCTCCTGAAAGGTTTTATACTATTATGAGCCAGTATTATCTCTTAAGAATTCCTTTATTTGACCAAGTGCTATAGAAGAAGCTTCTAAAGTCTAAGGGTAATGCTTTAGTTGCTAGATAAATTCTTTTTATAGAGAATTTCAATAAGGATTATGAGAAATTACTTTCAGATTAATATACAAAACTGCTACTCTCAATGATGGCAGCAATTAAAATATTATTTTAATCTATTTAGATCTAACCCGTCATCAATATAGAGAACTTTCAATTAGAGATCATTACTTATTAAATTCAAGATTAATTCGTTAATTAAAAGCTTACTCTCAAGAATATTGCAAGTCATCAATGCAGATTAGGTAGATTAAAATATTTCATAAACAAAGCTAAGTTGAAGAATGGGTTAAAGGAGATGATATCTAAAAATATTACATTAAAAATAACGACGGCAAAAAGGATACAATATGGCTCTAAGTATTTCCATAATTCGCCCTCGATCTAGAAAATTTCAAGACTCGAAGAAAAAGACCTAGCTCACGACATCACAATATCAATGATAAAATACAGAAAATTGTGTGTTTAATGATTAAAATCAAATAAATTTAACATATCACTGTTTAATACTAAAATCAAACCATCAATCTTAGTCTTGACGTAGACGTATCTGATGAGTTGACGTGGCAAATTCCGTGACGTGAGAGTCATGAAGTAGAAAACTCCGAAAAAACCATTCTCGCTATTACCTAGTCTTCTCCCAAAATCAAGATGTCATCCCACGTCTTTCGACATTTGAGGGACAGAGCTCGTGAGACTCGACCAGAATGACAGAAGGTGGAGAAAAACGCTTACCGATCCCACCGCTGCTGGGAAACGTAATCCCTATCCTTTCGCTGTGGTAGCTTCAGTACCCTAACCCGGTGTGGGAGAAAATTCCTTATCGTTGATACAGAAAATTGAAGGAGAAGAATATGAATTATAAACTAACAAGCCAAATAAAAAACAAAATCAAAAAGGGTTAAATAAAATTTAGGGGGAAAATTTCCTGAACAGGTCTACGATAAAAAAAATTTAAAGGAAGTTTCATGCACTCTTTTAATTTTTTAAATTAAATTAATCTTTATAACACTATCAACCAACTTCAGGAATAATTTCATTGTTATAATTATACTTTAATTTTTTAATCAATAGTCAATATCTCTCTTCAGATTCCAACAACTCTTACATATTTTATCTGATATTTATAGATTCTGTTATAGTTCCAAATATTTTATCCAATTTTTATTGTAATTCTGATTGAATTTTTCTTGTTCTTACTATGCCTATATAATGTTAGATTATATTTTCTTGAACTACTTCAATGATGAACAATATGCTCTTAATATTTAATGGGTAAAAAAAATAATAAATTTGTTAATTTATGTCAAATTTATTAAATTTATTATAAATAAATTAAAGCGTGCAGGAAACCCCCCCCCAAATATAGGTATCATCAATAGAACTAAAACCTCAAGAATTTCTAATAACAACAAATAAATGACAAGACTACGAAAACATTCTGTAAAAATATAAAGATTTCATAGATAAAAAATCACGCTATCTAATATACTTCAAGAAAAATAAAATAGTACATTTTATAAATTGTATTTACTTATGTTTGAAGTATATTATAATAAAGCTAAAATTATAATATTAAATATTATAACAAATTAGAAACTATTTTAATTGATTTCGAACTACGATTAATAATACAATAATATTTTAAAATCAAAATGTTAATTGATTGAGTAGAAAATGAAGAACAGATAAATTATAATTAATAAATAAAAGAAAATAAAATAATAATTAAGAATAAAGGAAAATAATTAAATTTAAAATTATAATAAATGTAAAATAAAATTAAGATAAAAAAAATAATCAAAATATGATTTATTAAATAAATTTAAAATTTATT
>ARYC01005453.1:0-15590 GCA_000711775.1 Oxytricha trifallax | reverse complement strand
CGCACTTCTCACTTTAAGACTGCCTTGCTGGAGATGCTGTTGGCCTTAGAGGGTCCACCATGTTTAGCCAAAATTTTAGAAATTTCAGATGTTTAATAAATTGAAATTAACAAATTAAAACTTTTTTAGTTTTAATGATCAGTAATTAAAATTTCCACTAATAGGTTTAATTTATAAGGAATTAAAATAGGGATGCCTTAATTAATTTTAATCAGATATGTATTAATTAAGATCTTGTTAATTTTAATTTATTAACATCTCTAATTTCTAAAATTTGGCTAAACATGGTGGACCCTCTAAGGCCAACAGCATCTCCAGCAAGGCAGTCTTAAAGTGAGAAATGGTCGAAGTTGTAGCTTCAGCATCAATAGCTTAGATATTTTTGACGTCGGGAAGATCAAAAGCTCAGCGCGAATGGTTTTCATGCTTTCGACTACAATGAAGAAGGTGAAAATTAAGAAGATAACGAATAAAAAGGAGGTTTTAAGACACTACAAGACTCCATACTAATGCTTGTTCGATTTAAATTTTGCATTTGGTTTTAATCATCATTCTTATTTTGAACTTATTCGCTTTACTATGCAGTTGGTTTGTTCTTGCCAACGATGGAAGGTACCAAAACTTGACTTCTAAGAGCAAAACTCTGCGAAGAGTAGAGAGCTTTGAATACTTAAAATGTGAAGTTTGCAGAGATTCCAAACTATCCAGAAATCTCAGTGACTAACTTATATGATGATGCTATGAATGACCTAGAGGTTTCGAAGTACCTGCCTACTTAAAAGGAGTTGTCAAATAAACTACCTGAAAGAAACTATATCTTTGGCATACTGCAACTATTAAAGGTGATTATTTGAAAGAAATTATTCAAGAATCTCATAAGAAAGATGTAGTATCTCTTCAGAAGATAAAAATAAACAGGGGATGAAGATAAGAGAAAGCTGGCTATCAGAGTTTTATAAGCACCCATATATTTCAAGTAAGATTTGTAGTTTAACTCACTTTACTCTAATATTCAGCTTCCAGATTAAATGAAAATAGATGCAGGAGCTGACAGCAAGATAAGAAACTTAGAAGGATGGAAGAAAGAAGTAGAAGATAAGAAAGAGAAGCCAGCTACCTCTATAGAATTTTAAATTTGACTTATATAGTAATTGACTTAACTATAAAAAATAATTTAAATCCATTCTCTATCCCTTTTTTATTCTTTAGAACACTTTAAACCATCAATTATCTACTCTCTCACTGAGCTTTTAATGAAAACTATGTATTGATAGGTAGGCCGTGCATCGAGCGGTTAAGCAGCAGTTTCTTGTATTGACCTTCTAATATACCACAGTAGAACTTAATTCAATTAAAATATGGACTGTAAGGTACGATGAACACTGGCGTTATTCAAGATGTTCATAACTCTTCCTTGTTTTATTAGTGTTATAGACAGAAATATTATCAACAAACAGTATAATCTATATTTAGAGGCACTTCTCTCCCCAGGCTGTTCTAAGAACTTTATATACTGCTCTATCTTAATAAAGCGATGATGAATAACATAAGTTTCTAAACTAGCATCCTCGAAATTTCTCCAGCAATTGCCATAAATTATACTTTGAATTTCTAGTCATATACTTCTACATTAAAATGCATCTTATACCAAGACTTCTAGTAGAAAGTGTTGAAAGTTAACACAGCCTCTCAGCATGAATAAACTTAATATTCTATTAGGCTCTCTGCAATTAATTAAAAAAAAATTAATTTAAGTTATTGTTGTAAAATGGCAGAGTGAAATCAATTACTCTCTTGATTCGATTTACACCTTTGTAAGATATACCATTTCGTTTATAGATGTTTGAAAAAGACTAAGCAGAAGTCCTCAACTCAGGAACTGGGGGAGAAAGATAATAGTTCGATGGTCGAGAAAAGTGAGCCCAATACTTCAAGGTTTTCTCATTGATAAGATTGTCAAAATACTTCTATAGAAACTTTAACCTCCTCTTAAACTAAAAATTCATATATTATTGCTTTAATTATAGAGCTTTCAAGCAAGAGAGCAAACAGTTGATGGAATTCACTTTAAGAGCAGTGCAATAGATTTATAGTTCAGTACTGGTTTGATTTATTCACAATACAAATCACATCTGTAACACAGTTTAAACACTAAATCTATATAGTCGTCATCATTTATAGACCCCAAAAGCTTGTAATCTCTGTCTCGTGCTGAATCTAAGTAAAAACCCCTACCTCTAACAAATTCCCTACAAAACAAGGTACCTATAAACCACATCAAAGTGTTTTGGGATTTTGAATCAAATCAACCACAGTTATATCATTTGTTTTTATCTTAAGATTCATGAACGAGGAACTTTTCGACTAGGTTATCGCTTACAAGGATGCTTAGAACTTTTCAAATTTTTACAACCACCAGCTAAATCGAGAGTTTCATACTAGCTCCATAATCTTTTAATCAGATATAAAAATCAAAGATATCTTAACAGAGTCAAAACAACGAGGATGACAAGAGTGCGAATTCAGCACCAGCGATTCTAGTATATTGATGCGCTAGCAGCTCCAAGGTTTTTATAATAAGAGGCAATGTCAATCGTCATTTCAAAGAGGTCCATAATAAATCAAAACAGAGCAATTAAGGATTGTAGAAGCAGGAACAAAAGTCGCAAGGATTTCACTTTGCAATATCTAAAGTAAAAAGAGATTAAATTTAGTTTTAATAAGAACACTTGTCGATAGCTAATGAGAGTGATGACTAAGATGTGGAACTCAAGGAACCTTAAAGAAAAAGTAGAGAGTGAATGCTAAAACAAGTTCGAAGACTAGCCTAGTCCAAGATTACAAATGCTACTTTTGGGACTGTGCTTCACAATGGAAGATTCAACACAAGCTGTTCGCACTATAAAGTTTTCTTGAAGAGGAGCTTGAATCAAAGTAGCGAATGAAATAATTAAGACTGCCTTCTTACTCTGACTTCATGGAATAATAAAGTTAGAGATGGTTTTGGAAGGCAGTCAACACATCTCGCTCCAGTACTTGATCCCACAATTTAGTTAAAACTATTATATGATGACTAATCAATCCTCATTCGGATCAACTAGTCATGAAGCAAATCATTTATGGTTTTTGAGAAGTGCATACAATCAGATTCGTACACCACCGTCTGAGCTTTAATAACGTAATTCTCAACGACTATCCTATAAAGATAAGACTAAGGAACTTTTAGATTGTTAGAGCTCTCTCATCTAAAATATAGATTAAGTATGATAGGTCATTGATGTTTATCCGACTACGGAAGTCTACTTTGCTGGTGATCAACTAGTCGATGTCTATGCCTTAGTTTCAATGATTGTATACCTGCTCATGACTAAAGATTATGACTCTGCCTGGACTATTTAGTCGTAGCTCGTCGAAAATGCAGCATCATACTCTAACAAGACTTCAACTAACGCAGTCATCAATGATCTTATCAATAAATTTTATCTCTAACCTTATACCAGATACTGGTACAGTTTAGAAGAGGTCGAGGAGAAGTTTGATAAGCTTAATACAACCAGAACTCAAGATACTTAATGTTTCTTCAAAGTCAAGAGACTTATTTTATTCATACCTAAGATTCATTTATACGTAGTTTTTTTGTGTATAAGTTAGTCTTAGTCTCCGACTAGCTAATCATTTTTATTAATACCGCACTAAGTTAAGATCACTATAACTACTCACACTATAATTTTCAATGAACTCTCTTATATATTTTACTCTTAGCATTTACTTTTATTTCAAATAATACTATCACTCCTGCTGGAATGATGGTGAGAGTTAATGAAGCGATGTTTGTTACAAGATTCAAAGAATTATACACCTTGGGTAGTCTAGGAATCTACGTCTAGTCGGTCGAAAATCTATACTTGAGTAGGCTAGGTAATCGAAAAAAAACTACGACTAATTTTGATAGTTTATCTAATTGATTCTTGGATTCATACTTCTCTACTACCAAGGTCAACCTACACTTTCATTCCACTCTTTCAGAGGTAGTCTGGAGAAATGTTCATCTACCTCTATTAATATAATCATGATAGGATTGTTACTAATACAAATACAGTCATAAGAACATCAAAATTATGCAGTGTTAAGCTAGTCAATTCAAGCTTGTGAAAAGGTAAGTTTGTTTAGTTAACTTAGTCTTCGACAAGTCTTAGTGAATCAAGAGATAGAGGGTTTTTCAACCTATCCAGCTACTGCTGCTAGTTATGATTCTAATTTTGCAGTGTAAAAATCCCCGAGTTACTTGAAAATACAGCAAAAATTTTTTATCGAAGAGTCAAGAACGACTAAGACCGATCTGATGTTTTTGGAAAATGTTTGTCCATTTAAAAATTTGATCTACTAGTTTTTTACTAAACTCTAAATATCTAAAACCTCTCAAGTCGAGGTCTATATTTCCAGGAATATGAATAGGACCACTGGATTTGATGTTCCTCATGGAGGACACTCTTTAGCTTGAAAGTTGAGTGATGTTTGTTAGAGTTTGAGTAGGGCGATTCAAGAGTTATTTTATAATCTTTAAAGACTAGAGAAGTGGCTCAACGACTAGAGGACTAAGATCAGAATAATTTTCGAGTAGCTAGTCATTTATTAATTTAGTCTGACTACTAAACTCGGCATGGAATTATTCGGTTAGTTGAATCGATTAGTAAGAAGCAACTTAAGAGTAGATTCAGATCGAAGTATACCTCTACAAGTACCTAACCAATCACTGTAAGATTCAAGTGCTGTTCCTAACTTTTGTATAGTAAACATCTTTCTGCCACCTGTGGTTTCGACTAAGTTGGCCTTCCTGAAAAAATTACTTAATAATACCAAGAAGTCTCTCATTGAAATCCAGGTTGATAGAATGGTCTTACCTCACTACTATAAGCTCTCAGTCAAAAAATCTCTTCCAGGATGTTATGGGTGTTGAAGTCGTACCCTAGTACCTTCCAAAACTTGAGTTAATTCATGTAAATTACTAGATAGAGACTTTTTCTTTGGTGTTCTGGAAAGAGTCAAAGCAGACTACTTAAGGCAAAATATCGACCATGATAACACTGTGAGGTATAATAAAGGGTAAGACTAGAACGGGACTGATAAATCTATCTCTGGCGACTGATTTAATGAGCTCATGAAGCATCCTTTCGTTTTAAGTAAGATTTCTATGTCTAAATTATAAATGGAGAAACCTGGCTAGGTTATTTATCTAATGAACTAGAATGCAAGAACATTCACAGAGAAGATGATCATAAATAGTATTAGTTAGACAAACGTCTAAGAAATCGCATCATACCTATCGACTAAGACTTCTTGAACATGAAAAAGAAAAAGAGGACGACGAATTGCATCATAGACATGATTAAACAATAACAGAGAACACCTAACAAGTATGATAGCTAGAATGTGATATAAATTAAACTTATCAAAATTTGATACTCTTAATCTGCGTCTCGCCATATTTGGCTTATTTACTAATGTAGTCTTTTTGATTGACTAGATCGTCATCTCTATCAGTAATTTGATGTCTAGTCGTAGTCCTTCAGTAATATTCTTAGCATCTCTTTCTTGTAGCTCTGCTTGATTGATATGAAAGTGCTCTCAATCCCATTATATTCATGGGAGTAAGAGATAATGTATATGGGGATAATATCCAGTCGCTTGTACTCCTTCTTTACAAAGAATAGCTTTTTTACTTGCAGGTTATCCATGAACATGACTAGTTTACATTCCTTATACTTCACTTTCAACTGCTGCATGAATAAAATGAAATAGTCTTACTTTATTGATTCCTTTTAAATAATGTAGTCTTCGAGTCCCTTTATCAGATAATGTAGCACTAATAAGCGCAAAAAGTCTGAAGTCATGACTCTTGTCTGGGAATCTTATATTCTCTCTATGAGGTGTCCAGGCTCCATTGAAGCGAGTTGAGGAAGTGAATGAATTGTCATCAATTAATATTATCTTCAATTCCAGTTGAAGCTCTCTCATATAATTTTGTCTTCATTTCTATTTTAAGACTGGCTGGTCTTTGTGGATCAACTAGCTCCACCTCCTTTCTTAGTCAGATGCTCTTGAGTCTTACTAAAGAGCGATTGTAGAGTCTCCACAGGTGAGTCACACTGATTCGCACTTTTGGGAATTACCTGTTGAACGTTATACACCTCTCTCTCAAAATTATTCCTGCCAGAGTGTGCAGTGTTTTACTGCTGGTGAGAAAGTTAATATGAGTAAAGTTGAATTTAATCTCACGACTAGTCTTAGTCGATAACCCTTCCTGAAAAGTGATTCGACTTCCTGTACAGCTTGATAACATTTGTGTACGAGACACCAAAGAATTTTGCTATTGCACTAATATTAAACAGTAATCGTAGATTAGATGTTGGATTTCAGTTGTCAAAACGCATGAGAAGGAAAAGTCCAAAGTCGATCTTTGGTTTGAGTTTGACTACTCTCATATAAATGACTAGAGTTAAGATTATTAATAATAATAATAATAATAATAATAATAATAATAATAATAAAAAAATTATTTGAATTTGAAACTAGTCATATAATAAGTTTGTTTATATTTGATACAACTTTAATGATTACAACAATAAATACCTGTAATGAGTGAATAATATTCCAAGTCACCTTATAGTTTATGGTGACTTGGAATATTATTCACTCATTACAGGTATTTATTGTTGTAATCATTAAAGTTGTATCAAATATAAACAAACTTATTATATGACTAGTTTCAAATTCAAATAATTTTTTTATTATTATTATTATTATTATTATTATTATTATTATTATTAATAATCTTAACTCTAGTCATTTATATGAGAGTAGTCAAACTCAAACCAAAGATCGACTTTGGACTTTTCCTTCTCATGCGTTTTGACAACTGAAATCCAACATCTAATCTACGATTACTGTTTAATATTAGTGCAATAGCAAAATTCTTTGGTGTCTCGTACACAAATGTTATCAAGCTGTACAGGAAGTCGAATCACTTTTCAGGAAGGGTTATCGACTAAGACTAGTCGTGAGATTAAATTCAACTTTACTCATATTAACTTTCTCACCAGCAGTAAAACACTGCACACTCTGGCAGGAATAATTTTGAGAGAGAGGTGTATAACGTTCAACAGGTAATTCCCAAAAGTGCGAATCAGTGTGACTCACCTGTGGAGACTCTACAATCGCTCTTTAGTAAGACTCAAGAGCATCTGACTAAGAAAGGAGGTGGAGCTAGTTGATCCACAAAGACCAGCCAGTCTTAAAATAGAAATGAAGACAAAATTATATGAGAGAGCTTCAACTGGAATTGAAGATAATATTAATTGATGACAATTCATTCACTTCCTCAACTCGCTTCAATGGAGCCTGGACACCTCATAGAGAGAATATAAGATTCCCAGACAAGAGTCATGACTTCAGACTTTTTGCGCTTATTAGTGCTACATTATCTGATAAAGGGACTCGAAGACTACATTATTTAAAAGGAATCAATAAAGTAAGACTATTTCATTTTATTCATGCAGCAGTTGAAAGTGAAGTATAAGGAATGTAAACTAGTCATGTTCATGGATAACCTGCAAGTAAAAAAGCTATTCTTTGTAAAGAAGGAGTACAAGCGACTGGATATTATCCCCATATACATTATCTCTTACTCCCATGAATATAATGGGATTGAGAGCACTTTCATATCAATCAAGCAGAGCTACAAGAAAGAGATGCTAAGAATATTACTGAAGGACTACGACTAGACATCAAATTACTGATAGAGATGACGATCTAGTCAATCAAAAAGACTACATTAGTAAATAAGCCAAATATGGCGAGACGCAGATTAAGAGTATCAAATTTTGATAAGTTTAATTTATATCACATTCTAGCTATCATACTTGTTAGGTGTTCTCTGTTATTGTTTAATCATGTCTATGATGCAATTCGTCGTCCTCTTTTTCTTTTTCATGTTCAAGAAGTCTTAGTCGATAGGTATGATGCGATTTCTTAGACGTTTGTCTAACTAATACTATTTATGATCATCTTCTCTGTGAATGTTCTTGCATTCTAGTTCATTAGATAAATAACCTAGCCAGGTTTCTCCATTTATAATTTAGACATAGAAATCTTACTTAAAACGAAAGGATGCTTCATGAGCTCATTAAATCAGTCGCCAGAGATAGATTTATCAGTCCCGTTCTAGTCTTACCCTTTATTATACCTCACAGTGTTATCATGGTCGATATTTTGCCTTAAGTAGTCTGCTTTGACTCTTTCCAGAACACCAAAGAAAAAGTCTCTATCTAGTAATTTACATGAATTAACTCAAGTTTTGGAAGGTACTAGGGTACGACTTCAACACCCATAACATCCTGGAAGAGATTTTTTGACTGAGAGCTTATAGTAGTGAGGTAAGACCATTCTATCAACCTGGATTTCAATGAGAGACTTCTTGGTATTATTAAGTAATTTTTTCAGGAAGGCCAACTTAGTCGAAACCACAGGTGGCAGAAAGATGTTTACTATACAAAAGTTAGGAACAGCACTTGAATCTTACAGTGATTGGTTAGGTACTTGTAGAGGTATACTTCGATCTGAATCTACTCTTAAGTTGCTTCTTACTAATCGATTCAACTAACCGAATAATTCCATGCCGAGTTTAGTAGTCAGACTAAATTAATAAATGACTAGCTACTCGAAAATTATTCTGATCTTAGTCCTCTAGTCGTTGAGCCACTTCTCTAGTCTTTAAAGATTATAAAATAACTCTTGAATCGCCCTACTCAAACTCTAACAAACATCACTCAACTTTCAAGCTAAAGAGTGTCCTCCATGAGGAACATCAAATCCAGTGGTCCTATTCATATTCCTGGAAATATAGACCTCGACTTGAGAGGTTTTAGATATTTAGAGTTTAGTAAAAAACTAGTAGATCAAATTTTTAAATGGACAAACATTTTCCAAAAACATCAGATCGGTCTTAGTCGTTCTTGACTCTTCGATAAAAAATTTTTGCTGTATTTTCAAGTAACTCGGGGATTTTTACACTGCAAAATTAGAATCATAACTAGCAGCAGTAGCTGGATAGGTTGAAAAACCCTCTATCTCTTGATTCACTAAGACTTGTCGAAGACTAAGTTAACTAAACAAACTTACCTTTTCACAAGCTTGAATTGACTAGCTTAACACTGCATAATTTTGATGTTCTTATGACTGTATTTGTATTAGTAACAATCCTATCATGATTATATTAATAGAGGTAGATGAACATTTCTCCAGACTACCTCTGAAAGAGTGGAATGAAAGTGTAGGTTGACCTTGGTAGTAGAGAAGTATGAATCCAAGAATCAATTAGATAAACTATCAAAATTAGTCGTAGTTTTTTTTCGATTACCTAGCCTACTCAAGTATAGATTTTCGACCGACTAGACGTAGATTCCTAGACTACCCAAGGTGTATAATTCTTTGAATCTTGTAACAAACATCGCTTCATTAACTCTCACCATCATTCCAGCAGGAGTGATAGTATTATTTGAAATAAAAGTAAATGCTAAGAGTAAAATATATAAGAGAGTTCATTGAAAATTATAGTGTGAGTAGTTATAGTGATCTTAACTTAGTGCGGTATTAATAAAAATGATTAGCTAGTCGGAGACTAAGACTAACTTATACACAAAAAAACTACGTATAAATGAATCTTAGGTATGAATAAAATAAGTCTCTTGACTTTGAAGAAACATTAAGTATCTTGAGTTCTGGTTGTATTAAGCTTATCAAACTTCTCCTCGACCTCTTCTAAACTGTACCAGTATCTGGTATAAGGTTAGAGATAAAATTTATTGATAAGATCATTGATGACTGCGTTAGTTGAAGTCTTGTTAGAGTATGATGCTGCATTTTCGACGAGCTACGACTAAATAGTCCAGGCAGAGTCATAATCTTTAGTCATGAGCAGGTATACAATCATTGAAACTAAGGCATAGACATCGACTAGTTGATCACCAGCAAAGTAGACTTCCGTAGTCGGATAAACATCAATGACCTATCATACTTAATCTATATTTTAGATGAGAGAGCTCTAACAATCTAAAAGTTCCTTAGTCTTATCTTTATAGGATAGTCGTTGAGAATTACGTTATTAAAGCTCAGACGGTGGTGTACGAATCTGATTGTATGCACTTCTCAAAAACCATAAATGATTTGCTTCATGACTAGTTGATCCGAATGAGGATTGATTAGTCATCATATAATAGTTTTAACTAAATTGTGGGATCAAGTACTGGAGCGAGATGTGTTGACTGCCTTCCAAAACCATCTCTAACTTTATTATTCCATGAAGTCAGAGTAAGAAGGCAGTCTTAATTATTTCATTCGCTACTTTGATTCAAGCTCCTCTTCAAGAAAACTTTATAGTGCGAACAGCTTGTGTTGAATCTTCCATTGTGAAGCACAGTCCCAAAAGTAGCATTTGTAATCTTGGACTAGGCTAGTCTTCGAACTTGTTTTAGCATTCACTCTCTACTTTTTCTTTAAGGTTCCTTGAGTTCCACATCTTAGTCATCACTCTCATTAGCTATCGACAAGTGTTCTTATTAAAACTAAATTTAATCTCTTTTTACTTTAGATATTGCAAAGTGAAATCCTTGCGACTTTTGTTCCTGCTTCTACAATCCTTAATTGCTCTGTTTTGATTTATTATGGACCTCTTTGAAATGACGATTGACATTGCCTCTTATTATAAAAACCTTGGAGCTGCTAGCGCATCAATATACTAGAATCGCTGGTGCTGAATTCGCACTCTTGTCATCCTCGTTGTTTTGACTCTGTTAAGATATCTTTGATTTTTATATCTGATTAAAAGATTATGGAGCTAGTATGAAACTCTCGATTTAGCTGGTGGTTGTAAAAATTTGAAAAGTTCTAAGCATCCTTGTAAGCGATAACCTAGTCGAAAAGTTCCTCGTTCATGAATCTTAAGATAAAAACAAATGATATGATATAACTGTTGTCTATTAGATTGATTAATAGTTAAGTTAATTCTAAAAGTTTATAGTAGAAATTTTTAAACTTAATCACAAACGACAAAATGAATAATAGTGAAGGTAGTTATATACTCAGACTTTCATGTTCTAACTAGTTACGACTACTCTCAATCAACCTAGTCTTCGGCTATAGTCCTTATTAATTGTCTCATTTTCGCTTTAATTAACAGGTGTTCAAATCAATATCAATTCATAAATTAAGCATGAATTCGGGTTTTGGGATTTTTGGTAATTGCTAGCCGCAATAGTTATGTGATGCGGCATCTACCCTGCAATAGGTGTAAAACATTGAAATTAAATTCAGTATGTTTTTTAATTATTCGCTTAGAAATCTTACCTTTGTAAATAATGCTGATTTTAATAACTAGTTTATAAATTTTATATTTAATTTATTTCTAAGCCCCTAAACCTCTCCTGTACATGGAATCACTTCCATAAGGAAATGGAAGTTAATTGCAAATGCAGATGATATCTAAAACAACATCAAAGATCATCAAAATCATAAGAGGGGCAAAAAATGTTTTAAGACATTGAACAAAGTCATAACTTAATCTTAATACAAAAAAGATTTTATTCTTGAGTGACTCAAAACAGTTTTTAGATGTGTCAGAACTAAAGGGATAATGAAGGTGAAAGAATCTAAGTACTTAGGCAGAAATATTAAATTTAATACCTAAGAAATGCCAATAGATACATGGAGTGAAATGAAAACAAACAGTGCTTTTATTTGAAGCTTACCAAATGCAACAACCTACAATTGGGGATACATTCATGGTAGCTCAGATAATTGTCTCTGCTGATCTACAAATAGATTACACTCATAGCAGCAAAAATATCTGAAGATAGAAGAGATTGATCAATTCGAAACTATTATTTAAAATGATAGCCTTTAAACTCCGAATGACATTTAAAATAAAATTCTGAGATACGTACCAAACTGAAAGGGAGCAGCAAAGTAGATATATAAAAATAAATAGTCATTAAGAACAAAAAGAAGATAATAGACGAAGTAAAAGAATTCTGGAAAAAATAATAAATGGAAAAATCAAGTGTCAATCAACAGAAGTAAACTACAAAAACAAAAAAAGATTTTATCACAAGGGAAAGTGATCGATACTATGATGCCTATTACACAAGTAAGGACGGTGGTAATCTACGAAATGAGAATAGTATTAACAAAACATTTGTCAACTCCACTCACTTGAGAAATTGACACTTAGTCAATTAGTAAGATGACTCAACAAGATCCAATAAACAATTGGGATAAAATAGAAAAATATATTTGGACAATAAAACCCAAATCGAAGTCCTCGCGCTAGAACACAAAGGCTACTTCTAGAAAATAAAAAAATGTTCAGAATAACATACGTTAAGAAACAAGATCTGAGCATTGATGGGAAAATTAAAATTTAAAATTTAAAATTTAAAGACAACAAATAATCAATAAGAGAATGAAAATTTATCAAGCAGTTTAAATGGTAATGAAATGAATTTATATTTACCTTAAGTTTTAATCTATCGATTTTAATGTCTAAGAATCACAAAGATTGTCAATATGGACCCGTGAGAACATTATTTTCTTGCAGAATAATTTCAAGAGAATGAATTATAATGATAAATTGCTAACAAGTAATAAAACCTAACACTTGAAGCACTCTTGAGATGGAATTCTATGTCTGTATTATTGAGTACTCATTTGATATAGTCTATATTTATACTTGTACCATACCTAAGCTTAAGAAGTAAATCTAAATATTTCTCATCATAACTAGTCTCTAAATTTAGATTATTTCTATGTCTCATTTGAAAATTGGCATTTTTTATTTGAAAGCCCCAATCAGACTTCAACTATACCCTACATTTCAAAGCACTTACAACATTATTAGGGTTTGGGGTTTTAATTATTAATTAAAAGTATTTAATTCTTTTGTAAGAAAAATTGCATACTCAATTTAAAATATTGGTTTGAATTAGATTTTATCATATGAAACTTTTTTGATAAAAATTAAATTATTTAAAGGAAGTTGTTTAAACAGTAATATTATAAATGGTTATGTTATATTTAAATTTTTAATTTATTTTGACTGCTAAATTTTAATAAAGTACAAATAAATAAATGTGTATTACATTTGCTTTTTATGAATTAATTTAATATGTTTAAATCTATATTCTGTTATAAATTTAGTACAAATGTAGCATTTAAATTGATCTGAAATATTATAATGTATAGAAACCATAGAAAATTTGTAACTTTATTTGGCATTAACTTTTTCCCTATATCTTTTATTTACAAATCTCTGTATTACTATCATTCGTAAATTTTCATTTTACACTTTTCGTAAAAATAATGCATGATATAATTAATAATACTTTTAAATTAAAAATATATTCATTGATTTAAATCTTAGTTAAAATTCTTAGTTATTATATTTTGAGAATCTTATGCTTAGAATCAAAACCCCAAAACCCTTTCAGTAGTTTGATTGAGTTTTTGATTGATAAAAGTAGACTATTAGTGCATACTTTATTAGGGTATTAATAGGGTTTATTAGGGGATTTAATGTTAAATATTAGTAATTTAAGTGAGTATAACAAGTGAATTTTTAATTTATTTCACACAAACATAAGCTTAGAGTCATGTGGTAGTTCTCTGAATTTTATCTTTCTAAGAAGATGTTTAATTGTTTCTATTGTCTGTTAATTGTCTTAGCTTGGCTTGATAATAGTTGAGTATGCAAGTTCTCTGAGACCTCCATTTATTTTATTTTTATCGAGAAATTGTTTGATTCTCTGCTTAGAATCTCTCTCACCCTTGCAGCTAAAGTAATCGTTTCTTGGCATGTCGCTCTCTATTATTATTACTGCTAGAGCTCAGATATCCCATTAAGTGTCTCCATCTCTCCAATCCTCTCTCTCTGGGAAATATCCAGGAGTGCCGTATACATTTCCTTATGCAGAGGCTTGCACTCTTTGAGCTCTGTTGAAGTCTATAATATAAACTCTAAGAGGCTGAAAGTTCAACATGATATTCTCTGGCTTTAAGTCTCTATGAACATAACCTAGCTTGTGAAGCTCTTCAATCCCCTCAACTATCTGCTATACTATCTAGCCAATTTATCTGTGACATCTATTGTCAGATAAGAATTCTATGTAAGTCATTTCAAGTAATGGAAGCCTGAAGGCTACATGATCTTACCAAGTAAAATAGCATCAAGCTATATGATATGCCTGCACTCATTTAACTTTGCCTTTTAAAGAGCATAATACTCATTTGCAAATTCCATTTGGAACTTGTCATCAGCAAGGCAGTAATTGAATGGATATATCTTGTAAGCATATTAGTCATCAGTAATGACTCTCTTCTCTATTTTATCTTCAAGAGTGAGGTAGTTTCTAGGCAAGAATCTAAGTCAATAATTTTTAATATAGGAATCTTCATTGCCTCTATTTTAACCATGATTTTATTGATCTCAGAGACTGGAAAGTTCTTGACTGCTTTCTTCATTTTAACTTACTTCTAGACTTCAACTCTAAGAGACTCCACTGGGTTTCTTGATCTCCTCTTTTAGAGGATCTATTCCCTGTAGGTTCATGAATAAAGACAAAACTTTAATTGTGCTTTTTCTTTAAGCGCACTTTGAGGTCTCTAGTATGAGAATGGCTTCTCACAGAACTCACAGACTACTTCACATCTTTCTTTTAATGCTTGAGATATAACCTTGGCATATCGTTGTGTATATCTCTCAAGTGTCTCTTATAAGTTGACTTGTAAGGGAAAACTTTATTGCATTCTTTGCATAAATAGTCAACTTTGGCTGATATTTATTAATGCTCTATGGCTGGTTGTTTAACCTCCTCCTAAATATGCACAGCTTCTTTGATAACCTCCTACTTAACTTATATTTAAATCTCAAAGCTAGACTGGTCAAAGTTGTCATAAGTAGGCTCCCACCTAGTACAATCATCTCTGGTCTCTACTTTTCTTAGTTGCTGGAATGATAACTTTTATTGACATGATCCAAGTAGTGCCGCTCTTCTTAAAAGGTTAGCGCTCATTTTAGTTTGCTGATATATTTTATTATAATAATGATATAATATACCTTGATAAACTATAGTAATCGAGTATAAGACACTCTGGTAGATTCTTTGCTGAGAGGTAAGAAAATTAACTAACCAAAAAAGACTCTAAGTTGACAAATTTTATGAGAATTTTAAACATTTTAGTAATAAAATAAAATACTCCTAATGAAGTTTTGTTTCTCTAGGAGGTCCTCCAAATCAAGTTTGAACTTAATTTGGAGGTAAAGTTATTAAACATTTTTGAGTTTAATATGCTCCTAATTAAGTTTTAACCTTAAAATTTAACTCCTAATAAAGTTTAAGCTTAATTTGGAAGACCTCCTAAAATAATTAAACATTATTAGGAGCAATTTAATGGAGATAGATTGATAAAAATGGAAATCAATCTGTGAAACTTGGAGCAAATTTTTTTATTGCTTCTCCGCATATCTTTTCAAGGTTGACCTC
>ARYC01005451.1:0-25979 GCA_000711775.1 Oxytricha trifallax | reverse complement strand
GAAAACTCACCTGTAAGCTACTGAAAACTCACCTGTAAGCTACTGAAAACTCAACTGTAAGCTACTGAAAACTCAACTGTAAGCTACTGAAAACTCAACTGTAAGCTACTGAAAACTCAACTGTAAGCTACTGAAAACTCAACTGTAAGCTACTGAAAACACAAATATTTCTCTATAAAATAAGTATTTACTAAGTTTTCTAAAATTTTATGACATATAAAATTTAGCAAGAGAAAATTAAAATTTTTTTTTAATTATTTTTTCATATTTATTATTAAGTATCATAAAATATTTATAATAACATTATATTTCTTAGATTTTACATCATTCTAAAGTTTATTAAGAGTATTCACCTATATCATTTTTTAACATTTTATGCATTTTCATATGAATTTTTATTTATTATTGTAGTTCTTATTCTTTTAAATAAAATTTTTGCAGATTTATAAAGTGTTTCTCTTTTTTTTAATTGTTTTCATTTAATTAGTTTATTTAATTGTTATGCTTGATATTATATTTTTTATTCATATTTTTGGTGTTTTTAAATTTAAATTTTTACTTTTTTTAGGCATTTCATCTGTTAATAAATGTTAACCTTTTTTATTAAAGCAATAACTTACCAATATATTAAATTCTATGACTATTTTTTGTCAATTTAATAAAATTCGCTTCATTTATATAATTATAATTATTGATTATTTTTTTATATAATTTTTAATGCTTTTACAGGGTTTTGTTTCCAAAATTATCATGTTTTAATATAAAATTGGTCGGTTTTTAAGGTTATGGAAAATTTAATTAGTTGGTATTCAATAATTCAAGAATCTTATATCATTTACACATTTTTATAATTTTATTTAATTTGGTCGGGTTTTCTTATCAAAATTATTGGGTTTTCATCTTTAATTGGTATGGTTTTGAGGGTTTTGGCAATATTATTGAGGAAGTACTCATTAATTATCTTTATCTTTATAAGTTACATGACATTTTATCCTTATTTTAATGGAACTCTAATATGTTAAGCTTTTTTTTTATATTTTTATAATATGATTATTCATTTATAAATATATTATTTTGTTCAAGATTAATAATCAGGATCATGAAAATATTTTTTACATTTATCTTTTTCCCCCATTTTTAGATATCTATATGACTAGTGAATCAACTTAATTTTTAATTTTAAGTACTTTTTGTTATTTTGTGTTTAGTGGACACTAATCTCTTTGTAGAAGGAACATTATTTTTAATTTTGGTTAATTTTTTAAAAATTAAGATAACGAGTGAAAAATAATCTCATAAAGATTTTAGTGAAGACAAAATTAAATTTCAATGACCTTGTTTTCATGATGTTTTTGGATGTTACAAGTCGAGTGAAGCAATTTATTTTTCAATTTTTGGGGTTTTTTTAATTTTGTGATCACGAGTCAGGAATCTCATGATAGTAGTCATTGGAGCAAAAATATTTTTTCAATAACGCACTTTTGATGATGTTTTTTTAGGTTCTTGTCGAGTGGAGCAACCTTATTTTTAAATTATATATAACTTTTTAATTTTTTGTGTCGTGTGCATTAGGTATGGCAAAGATGTTGCAAGTATTATTTTAATTGTCAAATTATGGTAAGCAAAAGATGTTGCGAGTAATTATTATTTGTCAAATTATGGAAAGCCAAAGATGTTGTGAGTAGTTATTATTTGTCAAATTATGGTACGATAAAGATGTTGCGAGTATATTTCATTTTTTCTAGTCTCTCATGTATAAAAAAGATACTTTATAGAAATTTGTAAATCATGATCTCAATATAACTTTATGAAGTAAATACACTATGATGATATACATAGTAGCGTCTGCTCAAGACCATACGCTACCATATTTCTGTAGAAACCATTGTTGAAATTCCCAATTCGTTATATTATAGTCAAAAATATTGCCTGATTTTGTAAGGTTTTTGTATGGATGATTATGGTCGCATCTGGTTGGAAGAAATGGAAAGTATTGTTGCGTCTGGTAGAAAGTCAGAGGTCCGAAATAAATTCGGGAAAGTATTTGTGGTCAAGTCGGGGCTAGTGACTGTAGTTTTAAGAAGATCTCCGGTTCGAAACATATTGGTAACAGGAAATATTGGCTTGAAAAATAGGCGAGGAAAGTATGGCCGGAATTAAAGGGCAGGAGAGTTATGGTGCGGGAAAACTATGGCGGAAAAGAATAGAAAGATAAAAAATATATATTTAATTAAATCATTGTATAGCATAAAATTGTTTTGAACCTAATCCATTTTATAGTCGACCTTTACCATATGATACCAGACAATTAATTACAAAACATCCATGGCCATCAATTTATTCAACAGCATCTATATACCATTAATACAATTGTTTAAGAGTTTATTTATGGTCAGGATCAGGATTTTCATCATAGTCTGCTAGAAGTTCCTAAAGAGCCTTTTTAAACCCCAAAACCCCATTAGAATTAAAATAGCAGTCTAGGTTAAATTTAGTAAAGTAAAAAATGTCAAGTAAGTAAATAAGTTATACCATATTATTTTATATCAGAAGTCCTTAACTTCTTATATTTAAATTATTTTTTTTGTCATAGAGATGGGGTTTGTTTTCAATTAAAATAAATCTTACATTCTCATTTCCAGAGTTAAATCTAAGCAGAGTTTATGCAATATCTTTTTATAATAAATTTTGACTTTGCTCCTTAGATGACTACATCTCACATAACTCTTATGTAACTTTGTTTGCTTATTGTTACTTATTTTAGAAACTGATTCTAAATTTGGTTTTTCTTCAACTAACTAAGTTCTATCAATCTTTTATTCTAATAGTTTAACACTGCTTGATATACTCTAAATGTTGTCATTTAGCCTTTCTTGAAATCATGCAGTAGCTTGTTAACTTAGTCGATCATGGACTTAGGAGTTTTTTAGAGTTCGCTTATTTATGCATCTTTAGCCTTAAATTATGAAGCAACCTCTTAAACAAATGGTTAATATCTTTCTTATAATAAATTTAAAGCTTTTGATGTTTCCTCAATTTTTTAATTTATTCTCTTGTCTTATTCATAAAAATTCCTAACATGATTAGCTAGAGATTCTTAAGAAGCTACCCCAAGGGTGGGTGCTTGCTTTTTAATGTCGTCAACCAGAATTTTGAATTCATGTTAAATTTCTTCTTTGCCATTTTGAATTAAATCTTGGATTTCAGGGATGTTCAGAGTTTTTTACTTTTTTTCTAGTTCCTCAACTGACTCAACTATATGACTTATTCTTTCATTAAATTTTTCAAAAATCTCAGTTTCTAAGATCTCATGATTTTTTCTAATTAAGTTTTCATACATATCTTTCAACTCATCTTCTGCAAATTATTTGAAATTTGAGCTAATCATTTCTTCTACTTTTTCAATATTAAGGTATGTAGCATCTGAGTCAGTTAAATCATCTTCAGTCTCGGTTTTATTTTATTGTGAGCTTAGCGACTCCAATTCAAATTGCACAGTATTTGGTAGTTTCATCTTGCTCACTGGAGTTGACTACTCACTTTCACTTTGACCCTTGAATTACATTTCACTATCTTATAAGTTAATCGATTTGTCTTGAAGAGATTTTGTTTTACTTGAAGAATTGAACTGAGTGGGTGTAGATCCTTTACTTTCACTTTTTCTAGCATTTAATGTCTTAATAAGCCAGATTTTGTGTAATTCAATTGGTTCTTGTCCAAATTTTTTTTACAGCTCTAATTTAATTTCCTTATAGGACTTGGCCCCAAAATCTTTTACTTTTTAATATAATCAAATATTTTGGATTTCATTTCTTCTTACTCTAATTCTCAATTCTTTTATTCATTTAGTAAATTTAAATATTATTGAAAAATTTATTATATTGATTAATTTAACACATCACATCTGTAACATGCAACATACACAATCTTAATTTAATATAAACTCTCAGCAATTCACATTTCAAGTCCCTTTGTGATCTGTTAGTAAAATTTGTACCCAACTATATTTTCTAAATCCTTCAAGGACGCTATAAGGTTACCGCTCTGCTATACGTCCTCAACATAGTCGCTTAGCCTTTAGTTACTTCTCTTCTTCCATAATAGCTTCAACACTTCGTGAAGCCTCCTCACCTTTTGGTTATCAGCTGACTTCAGGTGCTGCCAAAAATGCGCTTCGCTATCATAATCTTAGAGATATATACAACCTCTTGATACTCCTTGACTTCTGTTGCCTCTGCCCAGCATCTGCCACAACCTTCTCTCAGAATCAACTGAGCACGCTACCATAACAAACGCGTCTTTCTTAAACTTTGAGTCACAGCCAACACTGCTTTCCCTCTTCATTATCAGAATGCCTGTTTCTTTTTCTCTAATCTATTGCCTGCATTGCTTGTTATCGGATAAATAAAGCTCATACTTACTTCCCTAAGACAGTTTAACTCTGTAGTCCTCATACTCACTGGAATTTACAATGACAATTATTGGCTCATTGGCGAAGCGTAAGTCAATTTCTCTTAATATTGTCTATTGAATGTCATCTTTATCCTTAGTTAGAATAACTGAGCAGACATGCGACTCCTAATTCTTTTTTGAAAAGAGTAGCTCTGACTAGAAGCTCAAAACCTTTGCCTTCTTTATCGTCTCATCAATGACAACTTTGTGATGTTTCGTGTATGTTGCTGAAAACGCGAAAACCTTCTTATTTTAGAGGATCCAGAGCCCAGTTATAGTATTGCCCAATGAAAAGAACGAGGTTTAGTCTATAATATAATCAAACTCGTTTAAAATTACTATGTCCTCCTTGTACAGGTGTTTATAGTAAGTAGCAATGTCAACCACCTTGATATTCTCATGGATGGACCCAAGGACTTCATCGGTTTAAGTTTACAAAATTTCATTTGGTTCTATGATTGTTGTTTTCAAACCTTTTAAGGCATAGTAGTAAGCAACAAGAGCCTGAATCCAAGTCTTTCCTGATCCAGTTGGCATATCAATTATTGAGCAGTCTTCGTTAGCACTTATTACCAAACTTGCAATTATAGCTTGATATTGCGAATGCTAATAAACCTGACTCTAAAACTCCAGCATCTTAGATAAAGTGATAAACTCCTCATGGTCAACGCAGTCTCGAATTTAATTGCTTTCACTAAGTTGCTAGGCTACTTTAACCGCATCAATTGCCTGTCTCGAATCTGTGATGGCCAGCTCTCTTGTCTTCACCTTTACTGCTGTTTTTATCCACTCGGATTCGATTAACTTGAGAGTGGCCTCAATACTAGAAAGAGGCTACTCTTTGAGGCTTTCTATTACCAGAATAAGGCTGTGTAAGTTTAGAGAAATCTATTCTTTCTCGAACAGAAGTTTAGAGATGACCTATCGTTAGCTAAGTAGAGAGAGCAATTTATTCAGATGCTAACCTTCATCCTGATGAACCTCTATTTTTCTTAAAATGGAAATAGCCAACATGCGCTCCTCATTTTAAATAGTCAGTAATTTCGACATTGTTTACTGCCAAAGATAGTTTCTGGGTTTTTCACAAATTATTGAAGCTTCTTACTAAGCAAAGCCAAAGGATGCCAACGCTTGAGCAAGGAAAGTCACCTCTTGCTCGTTCCATTGTAGTCCCGCTATCAAGTTTGGGTTTATTTATAGGCTGAGTCTAATCAACCCATAATTGCCTGGCAATGAGTTATCCGATAGTTAAATAATTATGCTCTTGATCATTGCCTCTAAATGAATGAAATCCCCTGGATCAATAAAGTCAAAATCATCACAAGTGTCAAGGTAGAATACCAATAATTTCAGAAGCAGCCAACCTTCATGCTTATACTCCTCTTACATCTTGGTAAGATTTATGTTCATGATAACCACTGCTTTTGGTAGTAATTGTCGAAATGCTTACACAATGTCGAAATGTTTACGCTGAAGTAATAAATCGAAAACTTCATCCTAAACTTTACTAGCTTGATGGTGAATCGCTAGAGCAAGAAGGTTTTTGTGATCTAGCAAAGCTTTCGTAAAGTTCTGTAAGAGCTGGTTCTTTATTTGAATTGGGGAAGAATCAAATGCGGACAGAATGCTAAGCGCCAGTTGCTTGATTAGTCTGTTGTTTCCATCGCTTTCATCAGCCTCTTTGTTTGAGCTAACGTCCTTGCCCAGCTCAGATGAGGGTCTCAAGGAGTTCTTATTAATCAGAGATGAAGTTTACAGATGCTGACACTGATTTTAGATTTGTGCCCCTGTTTGCCTTTTTATTCTTTATCTCTCTTTTCTTATTGTCTCTTAGATAACCTCCTTACTTAGATCATTCAGAGGGGCTTGATCAAATATTGATTTATCTTTAACCTATTTGAATGTTATGCTGAAGTTCTGAGTTGCTTGTGAGATGCTCTGCATGTGGAGTTCAGTAACTTTCTTGCATGCCTTTCTGACCTTTGAAGATAGTTTTGAAAACCGTTTACGCTTAACTATCTAGCTTTGCGAACTTAACCAAGAGCAATCCTAATCATCGCAGCTTTAGGATAGCTGCCGCCCGAAATTACTTTGTATTTATTCTGAGAAGTCTTCATTTTCGCTTCTCTATCATGAGTATGTTTTGACCATTTATAATTTGAAATTAAATTATAGTTTTAAATATACTATAGTGATTTAATCTCAAAGTTAATTTAAATTCTTAATTAATAATATAAATGTGGTCTTAATTAAATTTATTAACAATTTTAATCACAATAAGCCTCTTCTTTAGTATGAAAAGACTCAAAAGCTGTCATTCACATTTTCTTAAATCTATGTATTTTTTTTAATGTAAACATTTCGACATTTATGTTAGCATTTCGACAAATAAGAGTTTAGATTGGGTTTTCCTTAGCAGAACCATGAAAGATCAAGCTTGTGATTTTTTGTGATTTTCTTGTGAAGATCACACCTATTTCATATATTTTGTGATTTTCTTTGTATATTAAGAATTCTTAATAGGCCTAAGACAAATTCTAACAATTAATAAACAAACTATATAGTAATTTAATCACAAATCTGAAAAATCGAAACAGAACACATGGAATTCCAAATGAGCCAAACTTAAAACCAGAAACGTACATTCAATGAGTTTATGGATGATAAACTCGAACAAGACTTTATGAGAATTTCCTAAGGAGAGCTGATGGGTAGGTTCAGATCGAAGATTGATATTTATAAATACCTCACAGAGATGTGTAAGTTAGCTATAAAATTTTGAAGCCTTTTTTAATAGTGAATTTGTACATGCCACCAATTGAAACTATCAACAAAGACTTCATAAGGCAAGTGTTGCAAGAGGAAAAACTCATCCTAAATAATTGTGACGTTAAGATGATTATTGTGCCAAAGTATGAGGAGCTCTCAGGCATCAACATACTGAGTGAAATAAAACACAAGTCTGATGTACAGAAATACCTCCCAGACATTGGTGATAAAAAAAGCAAATTGACAGGAAATTCTTTTTCAACGTTTTAAATACCATCGAGCCAGAGTATTTACAAACTTTAGTTTAGCATGCACTAGCCATCCGAAACGATCCAGGTCGAGATGAAGAGAAGGGAGACTTTATACAGATAACGAACACTTGGTATGATAAGCTGACAAAGCTTCCATATATCTCTAGTAAAATATAGTTTTATGATGTTCACACAATTTTCATTTTAGAGCAGCCGGGCAAGACAATACACCTACTCAAACAGAGGACTCGAAAGAATGTTCCCCGAAAGCCAAAAGCAAAGAGAGACTTGGCAGTGAGCTTCTCAGGATTTAAAACTGGGATGCCCGGGACTTAACAGCTTGGTGGCCTTCAAGAAAGTTAATAAAATAGACAAATTAATGAGGGTTATTAAATAGAAATGAGACTATCAAAGCAATTTCAATTTAACATTTGAAGCTTAAATCACTTAACAAATTTTAATCACAATTTTAAAACTCTAATCAAACCTTTCCTACTTATGTCACCAACCGTCTTCTAATCTATACATTTTATACTTTCTTTAATCAAAGCAACGGCATCTATGACTCTGTTGTTGTTTGTATAGTTTAGTTTCAACTTCTTATATTGATTTTTCAGCAGACTAAAGTAATTCTCAATAGGGTTTGTTTGAGGGGAATAAGGAGGGCAAAATACTTATGGTATCTCTAAATCCTATAAAGCATACTTCACCTTATTACTATGGTGGACTCTAAGATTATCACAAACCATAGAAATTTTTCTCAGCCCAGTTTTCCCCTTGAGCTCAGTACTGAACTCTATGAACTTATCAATATTCACAGATTTCTTGTATATTTTGTAGTATTCTAGCCCTTCTAGTTCAGATATTGCTGCAACTACTGCATATGCGAAGCTAAAACTGCTTCTGTTACCTTGCTCAATATTCTCCCCTAGACAACAGTATTCAAGTTTTGCCTAGGTGTTGAAAGAAAATATTGTTTCGTCCACAAATAGTATAGAGTAGTCGTCTTTCTAAAGCTGAAGAATCTAATTCTACATTTAATATAGCTACTATCCAAAGTTCAACTTTTATCGTTCTGTTTGGGTTTTCTTTGTGATAATTGATTTGCGTTTAATTTTCATTTATTGAAAGAGCTTGCACAGTAATGAAGGTGAAATTTTCATATAGGGATACTTCCTGTGGAACATCTAACATCACTTTTGCAATGAAAACCCTGCTTACTGCTTAAGTTGTTTCAAGCTAGTTAAGAATTCAATATGCTCATTCTATAACTTTTACCTCCTCTATCTTTTCAATGTTAACAAAGAATGCAGCTCATCCACAAACGAGGGTTGATGTTCCGAGTAGGTTTTTCCTTACTCGTAAAGTTATTTAGCTATCCTGCAAATGTGCTATGCCAGATGTAGGGGAATTTTAGAAAGCTTTGAAACTTATGAGACCGAAAATAAGTATACTGGTTTTTTAAAGTTGAAACCCTCTGGGAATCTCAGTTAGATAATGAATTGTAATTGCTAAAGTTTAATTGTTTTCATAATTTATAATTAATTAAATTAAATATGAAATAATTAATTTATCCACGAACAATAATTATTCCAACAATATTCAAGTCTTCTACTCTCTGCAATTTAATAATTTGATGTAAGCATTTCGACAATACATGTAAACATTTCGACAAAAACATAAAAATTTTATCAATTGTCCAAAAATTTATGATATAAATGGTAAGTTAAAGAATAGTGTTTTTTAAAAAATATTAGAGTTATTAATTTAATAATTTTCTGAAATGGTCTATAGTTGTCCATGCAGTGGTTGTGACTACACTGGTAGCAGACATGGTACTTACAAGCACTACGAAAGAGAACATATAACAGAGAGGGTGTAGAAATTCTTGGCTAAGAAGTATGTATGCGTAGAATGTTTCGGCAGGTATGCACACCGCCAGTCACTTTGTAGGCATAGAAAGGAATGCGAGGAAAAATTAAAGCAACAAACAAAGATTGAACTATAAAAACTCTCAGACTAGGATTACAAGTTTGAAAATATGAGTCGACCACCCAACCCCATAAAATGCGATGTCACACTTTACTCTGTGTGGGCCAAGCTAAGATAGCAGTAGATGTAACAGGATGGAAGTTTGTTTAGAGCTGTTATAATGGACCCTCCATGGGATTCAACAATGCTGGACCTTGGCTACGATACATTTACTGATAAAAAGATAAAAGAGATCCCAATTGAGATGGTGCAAGAAGAGGGCTTCCTTTTTATTTGGGTCACTAACGGTAAGCCCGAAGTAGCTCTAGACATCTTCAAAAAACACAAGTATCGGTGGATTGAAACGATTGTGTGGGTGAAAACAGATAACAAAGGCAATATCTACAAAGGACCAGGGCGTTACTTGCAGCATGGCATGGAGTTATGCCTGGTAGGAGTCAAGGGAAAGTATGAGAGCAACAAGCAATTTACCAAATTCAGGCAGAGTATAAACGTAATAGTTAGCCCTATGAGACAGTCATCCCAAAAGCCAGATGAGCTGTACAAAATCGTGGAGAGACTCGTTCCCGGAGGTCCTTACCTGGAGGTCTTTGGGAGATCTCATAATCTTCGGGAGAACTGGACGACGCTAGGGAATGAGTTATGACAAGTTTAGTTTGTAGTATTAGTAATTAATAGTTTTAAATATTAAAAGTTAAAATAAATTTACTAATTCTTAAATTATTTAGCTTCTTTGGGAGTTTGATAACCTGATTCATCAGATTTAGTTACTGAATTTTACTTTTGCTTTTAAGATGACTATGACTTGCTCATTTTTAAACTTATTTATGATTAAGGCTCTCGAGTTTAAATAGGCAAGATATTTACTATAATTGGCAACTCAATATTTTAAAATTATATCTCTAGTTGCTAAAAAGACCAGCAAAGATGATTATTCCGAAATTTTTAATAGTATCACGTTGCTTCTTTAATTATTTAATAGATTTTAAACCTTATTAAATCTAAAATAGTAATCTTCTATAAAACTCTCACAAAGTCATACAAAATGATAAAAATTGATACAAACTCATACAAAGTCATACAAACTATCCTATTCCCTCACTCAAATTTAATTAAATTAAAAAGTTATTCTTTGACTCTATTCTCTTTTATTCTTAAATTGAAAAAATTTTAAAAAGTTTATTGAAAAAGTAAGGTCGATGAAAGTTGAAAAATGAAAAAAGGTGAGAGGATTTAAATTTTTGTCTAAAATGGGGGAAAATAATTTTTCATAGCATTTTGTATCAAACTTAGATAAAATGAAAACATTTAAGTTAAAATGTTTTTTTATTTGCCCTTTTTAATTCAGCAATAGAGCTTTTAATTTGTAAAATATAACTTTAAATAGTTTGATCGTTGTTAATGATTTTTTTTATACTTATATTTATTTAGTAACACTTATTTTAATATAAATGTTTTAACAAAGTTTAGTTTTTAATTGTTAAATTAAAAGTAATAACAATTAGGGTAGTAAGTTTAAATTTTTTAGATTAAAAATTTTAATTAAATTAACAAGAATTAAAATCTTCATATCATAAAGTTGGTATTCTATTAGATAGGGTCCATCCCTTAGACATTCCCTTGACCATCAATAACTCCTTGATCATGAAGCTACATGACAAGGGACTTGTAGTTGAGAAGATCATCTATTTAACTTTTCATCATTCCCATTTCCTCTCTAACTCTCTTGTTTTAGTCCATAAATTTCTTCTTTGAGGAATTGTTATTAGGCTCATTCAATTTCTCCTCCTCTTAAATGTTCTATCTGGCTTTTCTTTTTGTACTTTGTTTGATCAGATACGCCGACCTCCCTTTGTGTACTATAACATTTTTAAGGCAATTTAATTTTACCACTATAGTTGAGCGAGCCATTTAGGGCAGAAATGAACTCGGGTTTCATGTGGACTAAAGAGTTCTATGTAGAGTCGAGCCGCTATCTTCTATCTTACTTTGCTTTTAAAATCATTTCATTTATTCCTTGAGTATCGAGTGATAGTAGAACATCCGTTATCCATTTCTTATCTAAATGAAGCCAGTCTGCTTGATCTGGCAAATATTTAAGCAAGCTTGGTTTTTACAGGGCATACTCAAGGAAATCGTCCCCAGTGAGCCCCTCAATCTAAGGTACAGCTGCAACTACTACATCGCACCTTTTCAAATACTATAAGGTATAATATAAAATAAGTTTACCTCTTTCTCACCAGTCAAAATACTCCTGAAAAAATAAATATTTGTACAATTGACTTTTGGTAAATAAGCTCCACATTCTTGGCATAAGAAGTCATACAATTCTTTTTTACTGCCTATTTTTTCTCTGACTTAGTTAACATGAATTTGTTGAAGCTGGTTGTTCATTTCCATTTCTTTGTATTTGCTATCTTAAATCAAATTCAGGACCAGTTTTATAATAAAATATACTAATTAATAATAAATATTTTTAAAATTATTACTTTAAGCAGAATATGTAGGCCATTTCAGTTTAAATAGAAAACCTTATAAAAGAAAAACTTTTCAATATAATTTTTTAACTCTGCTTTATTATAGGGAGCAATAAAAGAAGTTAGAATTTCAACAGGATGATATTAGAAAATATTTCAGGTTCTAGAATACTCACGAAAGCAGTGATGAACAAGATGATGGCAATCAACAATTTGAGTAAACTGAATAAGTCGCTGAGGATGACTCTAAACCATTATCACAATCAACTCAATTGATTTATTAGAAGGTTTAAACCTTAAATGAAATTATGATATACCAAGTTAACTGAGATTCAATTTTAAAGCTTGAGGAGACTTGCGCAAAGTAGATTGTCGATTCAGTCTACTCAACAATAATTTTAGACCCAAAAAAGATCGTGAATACTAATTAAAGTGAAATAACTCTAATTGGGGCATTAACTTAATAAGAAATTCAGACACTTAAAAATTAAGTATTTATCCTCTAAAATGAAGATGAGTCTATTTCAAATTTTAACCAATAAGAGTTCAATAAACCTTCAGATTTATTTAAAGAGGCAAATCTAAATAATTTCTAGTTATTCTTAAAAAGCTATAAAATTCTTGTAAGTAAAAATAGCTATTCCATATTTATTAAAATCTTATTTTTAGAACTAGCAATAAAATGGAAAATGTATTTAAACAAGTAGTGATTCAAAGAATCAAATCAGAAGAGCTTAAATATTATTCAGTTAAAATGGTTGCCAAAAGTCATGCCTAATCAAACGGCTAAAAATTACTAGATACAAGCTTTAAAAAATTCTTTAAGACTAAGATGGTCATTGCTTGGATGTTGACAATACCAGCAGTTTAAAGAATCACGGTTTGTGTGATGGATTTAAACATTTTTATCATAATTAAATGCTACTGGGGATTAGGTTAAGTCAATTAAGTAGCTATAAAATCTAATTCAAGATAAGCTTAATTGTATATTATCTTGCTCAAATTAAGAAGAATATTAAAAAGCAGCCTAGGATATAGCTTTTAAAAGGTTTACCAAATTGATACAAGTAGAAATTCTATGAACTGCTTACTTACAATAAATTGCAGCGAAATTTTACATTGAATAGCTTTCTTCTCAGAAGATATTGATTAACATTGATGAGAGCATTCTTCAATAATAGAACTATCAATACAAAAGTTGGAGCTAGAAAAGTTAAAGGAATTATTCAGACTCGTTAGTGAGAATGTATGGAGTTAACATTATAGCAGCAATTGGAAGTGATAACTCATTTTGTTTTTCATTAAATATTGGTAGGACAAATAGTGAAACATTCTACAACTTTTTGCTTAATCTCATTTCTCATCTGGATAGTAAGAGACATGGATGGAGGGTAGACACGATTATACTTTTAGACAATGCAACCTATCATCGAAGTCTTTATATAACTAGAAAATTTCGACTACTTCAAGTCCCTGTCAAGTATTTAGGCCCATACTAGTTTGATCTAGCCCCTATCGAAAAATGCTTCTCTTACATAAAAAGAAATATAAGGTTCAGAAAAAAGAAAGGTGATTAAATTTCATTCTTAAAGGATTTAGGCCAAGAAATGTCAACTTTTGATTTTGGTTGGGCTAAGTCATGTTTCCAAGCAAGTCTTAGAAATGCTCTAAAGGCATTAGATCTATAAAAAATTTGAATGTTTTACAGTGAAATCTTATTTCACAATGGCAAAGCTATATTGGGTAGATATCAAGAGATAACATCCATAGTTAAGAAAATAGTTGTTAAAATGAGAATAATAAAAATTAAGCAAAGCCCAAAGGATAAAATAATTATTATAAAAATTTTGAAAGGGTTTTGACTTTTGACAAAAAATGATCACTAAATACACAAATAGGTAAGTTACAATGAATAAAACATTTTTTCATTTATTCTAGTTATAAGATTAGAATTAATTTCATAAAATATTTTAATTTAAAGTCTTTAATGACTATATAATCTTAAATCAGCATTACTAATAAATTCTTTATGTTTTTATTAATAATTTTTTTAAAAAATATACCCAAATTCAATTAGTCTATTTGGTCATTTCTATAATATAATTTATATTGTTTTTTAAAACAATTTTAATAATCCGCAGACCCTCTGCGGAATATATTAAAATATAATAAAACTCTTTGAAATCTTCAAATTATAAATACTTTAAAATTTTGTTAATATCTTCATTTATTTTAATTAAAAAGTTTAAGTTTAATAACACTAAGCCCAATTCTTTTGTTTATAGTAATGATTAAAGTTTGTCAAAGTTTTCTATTATCAATTTATTAAGTTATTTTGGGAATTTATATTCAATTATTCAATGTTTTTAAAAAAAGAGCTATTTTATTATTGTAGATTTATAAAATATATTTAATTTCCTAAACCTCTAGAAATTGAAAATTTATCATCCTTATTTGATTTACTTTACATTTTAATATCTATTAGTTTGAATTTAAATGAAAAATAAAAATAGCTTCTATTAGTAAAAAAATATAGTTTATGATTAAAGAATTAAACTGCTTTTTCAAATTACAATAGTAAATAATAAATGACTGAAATTCATCTTTGGATTTAAATCTAAGTTATTTACATCAATTTAAAATATAATTTGCTTAAAGCTAATCAACTAAATGGATGTCTAGATAAACATTATAATTATCAAATAAAATCTTCATAATATTATTAATAGTTAATTTGCCTAATTAAGTCCTCATTTGTAACTAAGACACATGCTGCTCAAGAAGTTTAAAACAATGAAGTGATCTAAAACCTTGATGGCAAAATACTTTAAGAAAAACTTTTTATAAAGTCAATCACAATATACACATGACTTACTATAAATTAATTTATAAAAAGGAGATTAATTAGACTTTCATGATAATTTAGAAAAAAAATGAGGATATAAAATATAAAATTATTTTATCAACAATACAGGGACATTGACATAATATATCATTAAGTCAAATTACATTTTTTAATTTTAATCTTCAAAAAGAAGCTATATAGATTCAATTATTTTGATTTAAAAAATTATAATTTTCAAAATTCTATAAAAATTTTAACTCAGGGGGTTTATTACCTTATAAAAATATTGCTATGACTGTAAATTAGTCTCTACAGGTTGGATCGAGTGTGGCTTTGAATCTTTACAACATCCATATTTAAGATATTATAGTGTCTACCAACGCAAAATAACTGCTTTAATTAAGGGTTCTTATCTTGTTTCTTAATTAGGTTGCTGGAGATCTAGTCGTAAAATATAATGACCCAGTTTTTAAGTTTTTGTGGCTGTGTTTCTTTAATCATTTTCTATCCTTCAAACAGTTTTTCGAGGAATTTAAGTTAGATATCTTCCATACAATTAAATTTTTTTAAAACCTTTGTATTTTGATTGACAGTAATTTACAAATTCTTTTTAACTGTCATCTGATTTATAGGTCATATATATTAAGACAACACGCTTGGGGTTATTTATTTTTGTTTTATTAGATCGAGTGTCCATTTTAAGCCGTTATAAGTCTTTCCAACATCAGACCTTCCAAGTAGTAAACATCTGAAAGCTTAAAAATATTATTTTTACATAATTATTTTCTAACAACAAAAAAAGAATGGTTGATAAAGCATTTCAATTATTTGGTAGTATACATGATCTAGTTTAAACCCCTTGAGAATAAATCCATTATTAGGTGGGGCTCTAGCTTAGCCAAGTAGTAGTGAAATATTAGGTAACAGATTTTAACCAAATAGTTTAGATCTTGGAGATGTAGTAGTAAATAGTTTAGTAGTCTAGTGCGTAATTTTAAGATAATCCTATAGTTGAGCCTGTATAATTATAACCGTTAGCAGCTCAAGAAATATAATAAATAGGCTAGTAGTTATAAGAATCAAATTACTAAGAACTTAATGATTAAGAATTTTTATAGCTATACAACTAACTATATCCAAATTAATAAATATAGCCTCCAAACTAAGAGTAAAGAATAAAAATATAATAAGCAGTAAATAATGTCCCTATGAGTTTAAGAGCAACAGCAATGTAATACGTTTTGGATGTATTTTAAAATCCTGATCAATTTAGATAGAGAATAGAAACTTTAAAGAATTATTAAATATATGGTCATTTATTTTGGGAATTCTTGCTATATGCATGGAAACCAAAAGGACAATAACCTAAGCCAGAACAATAGACAGATTAAGAATTTATGAATTTTACTTAGAATAGGGGATTACCAACACACTGTAATAGAAAATATTTTAGAGAAAATGGAGTGTTAAAATCTGTGGTTATATGCTAAGTGCCTAAATTTATTAATGAACCAATAATCTATTATAATGTATGATATAATGAAAGTAAATGATTAATTATTTTTTTGTAAAATCTATAAACTCAAAATAAAATGTAAACTTTATAAAACGATTTAGGCAACTTGCTTAAGCGATAAAATTTAAGGAGGATCATTCTTATATGTTTTAGAGGCAGATACTGATAACTCATATTCCAGACCTATGACACATTAATTGGTTTAAGACACCTATCATATAAGTTGTGGAGGTTAAAATATATCTGAAAATGCTACAATATAAATTTAAATAGATGATGAGGATTTTGTCCATTACTTACATAAATATGCTATTGTTGCTGACCTTTATATTGAAGATTTAAATGCTGGTTTTGACCTTATAAATATAGGAATGGTTGATAATGCTGTGTCTTTATTTGAGGGATTAGAATTATAAATAGGAAATGTTTTTTGGTCATTCCAAATTTTACTTGCAATAAAAGTTATCCAAATAGGTAAAAGTAAAGTGGAGAAATATGCTAAAGGTATTATGTTGAAGTATTAAGATTTCGCTATGGTAACAAGTTCTACCCATAGTGTTATACCGGCAGATAACTCATAGTATTAAAACTTACATAGATAATTGTTTGATCACGCTTAAACCTCTTAAATTTAATAAACTGGAGATTCACCCAAATTCTAAATAGCAGTACCTTTACACTTAATATTTCCTTGTTTGGATAAATTTTTAGATGATAGTGCTATAGTTACTTGTCTTGGATAAAAAATAAAAATGAATATTAGAACAACCCTTGCTAACGAATGTGTTAGAATACTCTCAGATAATTATTCACCAAAATATGTTTTAAAAAATGTGTCATTATTAAGAGCTTTTACAAAATTAGACGCAATTAGAAAAGATGTACTAATGAAATCAACACTAATGCTACCTAAGTTAAATTATTAGTTATATCCTTTTACAACATTAACACCAACTTTAAATCCAATATTCCCAATAAGTTAAAAAGATAGAGTTCGTGGTGTAATCTTTGCTTTTCATAGTAGAGTTCCTAGTTAATCGATGGCAAATGTAGATGGATCTTGAATAGCGGCAAATTTAATTAATAATGTACCAGCAGCATTTAAATTTCCACTTGGATACTTTCCTTAACTACCGATAGAAGAAATAACACTGTAAATGGGCGGTGAAATTTATTCATTAAATATTACTTAGATTCAATTTATTCATTTCACATCATTCTTTGGAGATTAAAATGAAACCTGTTCATATCCAGCTTTAAATTAAACGAAAAATGCTATGTATATTTATTTGACAAGATTTGGATTTAGCGAGGATGCTTATGGATCAAGTAATTATTAAGTAACAAGTCTTTAGCTACAGATTAGAATAAAAAGTAGCAGAACTCTATATCAACAGACAGCAGAATGGGGAGTAAATTAATTGTATAATCTTTAGTTTGTAGGTTATTTAGAAACATAATAGATGTTCGAGTTCCGTAATGGATTATACTCAATTGCATGATGATATATTATCCAAACATTTATTTTTTTAAGTTTGAAATGAGAGATGTAGATTATTAACCCACGTTCAAGAAGATAATTTGGAAGATGTGTTTATAAGACTCAAAACAAAACTAGATGTTCTTTAGCAAGTGATATATATATATTTAAAGATACTCCAGATAGGGTAATATAGTAATAAATAGAAGCATCCAAAAGAGACATTAGGCTTGAAATCTTATAATGTATACGCAAGATTAGGTGGATTTCGTATAAAGTAGAAATAATTAAAGGGAAAGAAGCCTTTGAAGATTTGGCTAAGAAAAAAGATACATAGATAGTAGATTTTTTTTAATGAAGACATGGAGAGTTATAGAAGAGCTTATATATCAAGTGTAAAGCCAACATTTGGAGTAATGTAGAGATAATAACAATAGCGTCAGAATTAATAGTAATAAAATCAAAATATGTTAATGTAAGATGATGATAATGATGATGATGATGATATGAATGATCACAATTTTAGATATTATGGTAATAATCCACGTAATGATCTAATCAGATAAGATTCTAATCATAGTTTAAATCATACTAGAAATGAGTTATATCGAAGAGTGTTTTAAAGTTCTGGTTCTGAATGGTAAGAGTCTTAAAGCAATATAGATCCAAATTTTTAAGGATTCCTTTCCAATTTTAATTATTTGTATGAAGAGGATAAAGTTAATAAATCTGCTGCTAAAAACAATAATTCAAATCACTTATTTGATAGTTCGTATTCATAAAATAGTCATTAATCTGATAACATATTAAGTCAGTACTCCTAAATTGCCTTAAGAGTCTATAATAAATTAATCTGTAAGAAATCATTAATCATAAGGATCTTAAAACCCCTTTGCTGACACGCCTTAGTTTCCAAGATTTAATGAAGAAGAGGAAGAGAAAAATGAATAAAATTAAAGACTAAGAGACTAGTATTATGATATATTTAAATAAATCTAGAGAGGTGGAGCATAATTTAATTAAAGAAATAGTGATTTGATTTAAGAAGCTATTGAATTGTCAATAAGGAATCCGGTATAACACTTTGATGAAATGGTCTTAGGTGGAATTTCAAATTTCTTATATAGTATTGCCGATATTGATGCCATAGAGTTTAGTGATGCTGCTCGTGGTGTTAGAAATGAGACTATAACATATTTAAAAGATTAATTAGATATGGTTATACAAGGGGATACTAGATTAGAAGTATTCAAGGGAAATTTAAAGAAAACTATTCCCTCACTATATAGTTTAATGAAGAATACAGAGTTTAATTCTAAATAATAGTTTACAAACGAAATTAACGAATATATCTAAAATGAAAGCTAAAAAATATCTCAAATTAGTATTGATAATATTCCCATATCGAACATAATTTCAGGGGTTAGAGTAAAATATGATTAAAACATTGATCATCTTGTATTTGACTTTCCATAATAAATGACATAGAATTACTTTAATCAAGTGTTATAGTTTATTGAGGAACTTTTTGATAAATAATTGAATCCTTATCTATAACCAAATGCTAAAGAGACAATAAGAAATCACGTAAGTTAATAATTGTAAAATATATAAATTGTGGAAGAGTAATTTGTAAATGAAGGAATTCCTACAGAATCAACACCAACATTAAAGAAGAAGTCGTAGTAAAACTCCACCAAGAAGATAATAAGATGTATTTATGAGAGATGAAGAATAAAAAAGAGGTCGTACTTAAAGAAGAGAGGAAAGAGGAAATGAGTAATCTAAATCATAAGAACTAGCAGCATCGGCAAACACTAGACTTAGAAATGATTAGCTTAAAAATACTATTTAGTAAAATATCTCAAATATGTAAATGGAAAATGAATTTCATACTGTGCTTGATGATTTGAGTTAAGGTCTAGATAATTATGATAAATGGCGTGGTAAAAAAAATAACTTCAAATCCAACATATATTAACCATAAAGCAGGATAAAAACTTGCTATAAAATCGCATAAAAAATGGGTGATTAAGGTCTTGTAAATGAATTATAATCTCTAAATATAAGTGACAATCAATCATCAGCAAGGTAATTGATACAAATCATGAACAGACTTAGGAATCAATGATCACTCCATAAAAACTGCGATAATAAGAATAACTCCTATATAATTATTATTATCAATTATAGTCATTATTTTTTTCATATTACAATTTAGCAGAGTAATTTCCAAATCCACTATCGTTTTAACATCTGAGTAAACAACTTATGAATTAGAAATTTCGTTCTATAGCTCTTTTTGAATCTTACCACCAAATGTTGCGTTGTTATTAATTTAAAATGTCATACTTCCATAACCAGTTGTACAAGGCTGTGGTAAATTATTAATTGCTACTAAGATAGTCGATGATTAAGTAAAGTCCTAAGCTCTAATTCCTGTTTAAATATTTCTAAATGTATCATCTACAATATCGAAGCCAAGCTTTTCCCAGCCCTTACCAATAGGTCTAAATAAAACACCATTATCTGCTTAATATGAAAGTGTTTATAAATATGATGGAATATTATCAGTATTATCGATAAGCGTTATTATGCCTAGATTATTAAACCACTCTAAAAATTGTTCTGTGCCTTTTACGTAATATTTTAAAGTAAAGATATGTTTAGATACAGGATCAGCTTCATTTTGTTTCCAGTCAAACGTAAAATCAGACCACTCATCATAAAAGTTTGTGAATAAATTATCAAAAATAAATGAGTTTAACGATATTCTATTGAAGGTATATGAATTAGACAGATTCACTCTAATTATGTGTCATCGCCATTCACTTTCATTAATCTGCTATTGATATAGATTTTAGATTTTTTCTTATTCTATTTTAGTTTTTTTTATTTCAGAAAAATGAACAGAGATTTAAATAATACATTCATTAACGGTGGAAATATTTATGGTGGATCATAAGTATAGCAAGCATTCAACAAACTAATTTAAAATTTAAAAGGCAAAAGAATTTAAAATCTCGGTTTTCCTCAAGATCAAAAAGATGCGGCTTCAAAATAATATGTTGATGATTCTTTTGTACCAATTGGAGAAAGCCCAGCTCTAAATATCACAAATAGCGCTAAACCATTAACTGGCACATTAGACTTGGCCAACAGCAACAAATAAGTTTATTGTAACGACGCTGATGGAAATAGTAAAGCTGTTATTAATCGTGGAACAATGTAGTCTAGTATTAAAACTACCGCCTAATAATTACAAACAAATATTACAAATGAACAATAAGCCAGAATAGCACAGATGCGACATTATAAAGTAATATTGACCTAGAAAGAAATGCGAGGATTAATGCTATTTAATAGGTTTATAACTCGTTAAATTAAGAAGTTGTAGATAGAATTGCCGCTGAAAATTATATAAAGTAATATAGATTTGGAGAGTGATGCTCGTATTAATGCGATAGATTCTTTATATAATAGCCTAAATACTGAAACTGCTAATAGAATTGCTACGAATGATTAATTAAGAACAGATTTAGATAAGGAAATATGAGATAGATCAAGTGCCATAAGTCAGACTATTTAAACTTGTAATACATATACAGATAATAAAGCGATTACAACAATTTAATAAGCAAAAACATACACAGACAACAAGCGATTAGATCAGTTTTAGAAACCAATTTCTAATATCGATATGAATAATATATCCCTAACAAATATTGCTTATCCTGCTAATTTCGATTCAGCAACTTCGGCAAGTTATGTGGCTTCTGCGATAGTTTAATCAGCCTAGGAATAAAAGATATATATCGATGATTAAGACCAATCTATCCTGACTCAAAGTTAGACTTATACAGACAGTCAAATTCCAACAATAGATCAAACATAAATATACAATTCTACATAAAAATCAAAAATATAATGTTCTGGTGACAATTAGATATCTTTCAAATCAATAATGTTGATAACCTTCTTAAAATATAATAGGCTACTACACCAGCTTTAATCAGTACTTTTGATAAGTTATAAATGTAATCAGATTTGTCTTCATTTAGTATGTATGGAGGGGCAACTCTATAAAACACTCCTTCTATTAACACACATTAATTAGTTGCAAGTGGTAGAGAAGATGCTACTAAAAACGTTTAAGCAAATATCAATATTGGAGTTGGAACCGCACAAATGAATATAAGTTCCGGACACTTCAATCTAGGTGCTGGTTAATTGAATTTCTCATCTATTTCATCTGATTCTAGTTTGTTATTATCAGGTGGCTAACCATTAACAGATCCAACCATTATAGCATATTCTACAGCAAAAGCAACAAGTCTATCAACAAGTGTACCAATTTAGTTTTAAGGCAAGACTGGCTATTCAACGTTGACAACTGTAGATTAATAAAATTAATTCACTAGTAAGAAATATGTCGATGATAATGTTTCGTTAAAGATAAATGGTAGTACGACCTTAAATGCTATATTTACTGGTAATCCCGCAGATGGAAATGTGTCATTAAACTCAAAAAAGATAATAAATTTGGCAGATCCTACTCTAATTAAAGATGCCTCAACAAAAAATTACACAGATCAATAAGTAGCTACAAAAATGAACGCAATTACAGGAATCGACTCAATCGCGGCTGGTAACCCAAATACTTTTAATGTTACGATGAATAATAAGAAGATAATCAATTTGGCTACAGGAACACTTTCTACAGACGCAGTAAATAAACAACAATTAGATGATTCATTGGCAACGAAATTAGCCTCAAATTCAAACCTTAATTCTATATCTAATTAAAATTTAACTTCTGGTTCTGTTAATATGAACTCTTAAAAAATAATCAATCTCTCAAACCCCACACTAGCTACTGATGCAGTTAATAAGCAATATGCGGATAGCCTCGTTACCTCCGGAAGCTCGTTCCCAATAGGTTCAATCATCGCATGGTACTCATCAAATATTCCTACAGATTGGCTTTTATGTGACGGTCAATCTTTCAGCAGTGTAACATATCCTGACTTGTTCGCATTACTAGGCTCCGCAAATGTACCAGACTTCCGAGGTTATTTCTTAAGAGGTCTAAGAGCCTCAGGAGCTCCCTCAGTAGAAACATAAGTAAACAGAACATTAAAATCAGTTTAAGCAGATAAATTTAAATAACATAATTATCAGGGTGGATTGAGCGGAGTTGTTGCTAATGGTACTTATGGTTTATTACGTAGATCGCCAGGAGGGTCAAATACAGTTTTAGGGACAGATATTGGTGTAGGAGAGCCTGATTTAGTCTAACCACCATAATATATCCCAAATGAAGGTGGATTAGAAACTAGACCCAAAAATATAGCAGAAAATTATATTATAAGGGCAGGAATTAATGGGAATAGTTATGTGTATGGTGTTTATCCTTCTGTGGGTATTTAGATATGACTAATGCTTATAAAGTCAAAAATTTGATTGAACCAACTTCAGCCTAAGATTCAGCGACAAAAAATTACTGCGATACAAGAACAATTAATACATTATCATCTCAAACAGCAAATTATTCAGCAGGAGCTTTTAAATTATAATCAACCGCTTCTACGTTTTCAGGCAATGATCTACCTAATGTTACTTGGATCTAGGCTAATACTTCAGTTGGGGTTCCAGCAAAGATATAAAACGCTTCAACAACAAGTTCAAGTTTAACGGCAGGTTCTTCAGAATTAGTTTCAACAGTTAACTTAAATATGGGTTTATAAAAATTACTGCTTTGTAAAACGGTACTAGTTAAAACGATGCTGTTAATTATGGATAACTTTAATCATTAAGTCAATTAAAAACAAGTTATTCAACTCTATCTTGTACTTCTTCTTTATTGAGATATTTTGTTAGCCCTAATGCTGATGTTTTAAATGTATTAGGAAATGGTTAATTATCATCTTTTAACTCTGATTCAAACTAATTTTACAGTTATACATGTGGTGCTTTACAGGCTATATTTGATAATTCTTAATTAAGATTTGCTAAAGATCAAAATTCAGTACATCATCATCAACAATGTCAAATTCTGTCTATATAGATTCAAGTTCAATTAGTGCGTCAGATACAACTCCAATAGTTTAAATCACAAATAGTAGCACATTTACAAAAGGGTTATAATTAAATTAATGTAATATTAACGCATAAATCGGTACAGTATATATTACAAACTTTAACTTCGATTATGTCGGTAATTTCAGAAATAATGTTTAAAATTCACAAGTTTTTATGTTAGGACCATTTAGCCCCGACAACAAGATTTAAGGAAATTATAAATGTGTGATCTCAACTAGCGGTACTGGAGGTTATAATGGAGCAATCTTTTCTTAAAATGATATACTAGCACCTTCTTTCAAAATTTATATACCAGGTAGCTCAAGAGAATATAAAACAGATATTTAACCTTATAATATTGAAGGTATTAAATATATTGAATTTGTTAGTTATATGTATAATGAATAAATATTCGATAATTTAGGATATTATTTGGATAATTAATTCCGCGGTGTTAGATAAGATTTTTGTGTTATATATGAAGATGTGCCAGAATAATTTAGAACTGTAGAAAATGGGAAAAAGAATGTAAAACTATAATAAGTTAAAGATGCTTGTCTCGCTTATCATTAAGTCGCGATTAAAGAATTAAAACAATTAGTCTAAAAATAATCTTAATTAATCAGTTAGTTAGAATCAAGAATTACTGTTCTCGAGAATTAATGATTTATTTTATAATTATGAAATGAGTTACTTATTAAAGCCGAGTTCAAAAAAGACAAAGAAATATGATCTAATCAACTAATAAATCCATAAAATAATTAGTTTTGGAGCTTAAGGTTATTAAGACTTTACAATACACAAAGATCCATAAAGAAAAGAAAGATATCTAGCCAGACACTCGAATGAAAAGTAATTATGGAAAGATAACAAAAAGAATCTAGAAACACCTGCTTATCTAGCTAAAAATATATTATGGAATAAGGACACATTATAATAGCCAATAAAGGATGTTGAAAAAAATAGCATATTATAATTAAAGTAAAATGATTTATATATTTATTAATTTTAAAATAATTTATATAATAATTAAAATGGAATAAAATAAAGAAAGAATGGCTAAATTAAGAGCTATGAGAAAATCAGTAACAAATCAGGAAAAAGAACCTAAAGTCAAATAGATAAAATTAGCAAAACCATAAAAAACCGAAGGTGTAAAAGAAACAGATGGTGTGTTTAGTTTTTAATTTGAATTGACTAAATAAGAACTTAAAAATATACTTAAAGACAGTTATACTAAAAAGAGCTGATTTAATTTATTTGAAGCTCAATATTTTTTTATAACACCAAATGATTGAAGATTTTATAGGGGAGGTATTTATTTCTTAATAAAAATAATAATTAATTGTTAACTTAAAATGAGAACTCTAAAGCAAGTCACCTAACAAGACGTTGACAAAGTCTTATAATTAAGGATTAAAACCTTGAAGCCATCATTTTCAGAGCTCGTCTATTTCACTTATAAATAAATACAAGATATTTTAAAAATAAAAGCGATGTAGTTAGGAAAATCTGCCTCTCAAAACTGAATAATTAATAATTATTTCATAAACCAAGATTATCAATAATAGAAAAGTTAAGCAACGAATAGTTTTAATTTCTTGCATCACAGTCTCAATTATAAAAGTTCCAAGATAGAAACATACTAAATAGAAGCCAACTTTTTAATCGAAAATTTTCACAAATACAACTAAGTCCTAGTACATTAAAAAACCCCAAAACCCCTTAATGAGGTTTATAAGTGTTTTGATTTATAGGGAATTTGTTAGGGGTTGGGGTTATTAAAAGGTTTTAATGAGAAATTTATAGTAAATGTATTTAATTTAATCACTCAAAATGCATTTTTGGATCATGTGAGAGAGGTCTGAAATTTATCTTACTTAACCACAACTCTATCTTCTCTATTTATATGTCTGATCTTGAGTTTGGTTTTATTATTATTGACTCTGCCATTTGTTTCATTGATTGAGATACTCTTGTATTGTCAATAAATTACTTTATTCTTTGTTTAGCATCCTTCTCGCATGTTGTAGAGTAGTATTCATTGCGAGGCATATTGCAATCTATAATTATTGCTGCTAAAGCCCACACATCCCACTAAAAGTCTCTATCTCTC
>ARYC01005450.1:0-36010 GCA_000711775.1 Oxytricha trifallax | reverse complement strand
TTTTGAATCTTAGCTAAACTTTGGATAAACTAAGAAGCAAGAGATCATATACATTGAAAAGGAGCCAGAGCTTAAAGCTCTTGAGTTTGAATCAGAGGTGTTTGTTCTAGAAATAAATATCAGGAAGCAGAGAGCAGAGATAAGTATTTAAACGCTAATCGAAGATGTTGAGGAGTTAAAAGAACATCTCCCACTAGAAAAGATTAAAGAATTCTAATGTGATGAATGCTAAAATTTCTTCTCAACTGATTCGAGCTTGAAGAGGCACATCAAAGAGATGCTCTCTGGGAGAGCTAAGATATATTTTAAGCACGAAAAGGTCGATGGCAGGTATTAGTGCACGACTTGCATGATCTTACACTCACTCAGCTAAAGTTAAAAGACTCATGCAAAAACATCATTTAAGTGAGTTTTTAATGCAAGATAAAGAAACATAAAAACTTATACCAGCCAAGAGAAAGTCCAATACTGTAGAGTCTTAAAGAGAGCAGGAAGAGAGACTTAAGAAGCAGAAACGTTTTGAGTCAATGAACCAACCAGCTAATGAATTATATATAGCATGCTTGTAAGAGAGAGCTATGTATATACCTGCATTAAATGCAGTAGATCTCAGTTTTTGCATTGACAACTATTTACATATTGATGTGCCTAACAAGGCAAAACTCATAGTAGTTGATGAGTATGCTTATAAAGTATATCCTTTCAAATATCTTATTAGGAACGAGCAGTATCAAAATGAGTTTGCCAATGAATACATAATACTAAGAGAGGCTGATAAAAGGTAATGCAAGAACTTGCTTAAACTCGATGGAGTTATTCTTGGACATGGTTTTATTGCACTACGACTTAAGAAATTTGAAATGACTCTAAGAGATTATCTCTACCATAATAGATACCCAGATGACTTGAATGAGATACTCACGGAAATGACCAAGGGTGTGAAAGAGCTGCATGATCTAGGGTATGTTCATAGAGATTTGAAGCCAGAAAATGTAATGCTAAATCTCTGTCCTTTAGAAATAGTAGTCATTGATTTCAATAGAGCAATAAGGTAAGAAATAGTGACTTTAGCTAAAGTGCTAGGCACACCTGGGTACTTCCCAATAAGAGAGAAGTGGACTAATGGCTCTGTTTAGTGGGATGTCTGGGCGGTAGGAGCAATTATTTTAGAGTGCGATATGGAAAGTATGTCGTACTTCGGAACAAAGCAAGAAAAGTAATCAATAAGCATGGCTGTTAAACATATAAAGCAAGAAGATGTATGCACTTAGATTAAGAAAATGGTTGAGATGATCATAGTAAGAGCTCCAGCATATCCAAGATCATCATTAGAAGATATACTTGAAACATTAAAGAGAGCTAAGTTCAAGAGATACCACAAAGATAAGCAGATAAAATTTGTTTGAATTAAGCACATTAATACTCATTAAATATTCATTAAATTCACATAAAACTTGCGTTTTCTCTACTAACCCCAATAAGACCCCAACTATACCCTACAAATCAAAGCACTTATAAACCTCACTAAGGGGTTTTGGGGTTTTGATTGAGGTCTCAAGGGACTGGTATATGTTTAATATACGTAAGGGACAAGCCCTTTTATAAGTTCAAGTGATTATAAGTTAATTTGGGCATTAACTATTTCACTAAAAATTCATCTTAATTTTCTTATTCTATGTCATCTTCTGGAGCCATTTCTTCTTCTTTCTGTTTTCCTTTCTCTGTCTCTTTTTGAGTTGAAAGGTGGGCTGCTTAATTTTTGGAAGAGATAGACCAACGTTGAATTTTTCTTGTGAACTGTGTTTATCGTTGGTGAGAAGTACTCTCTCTTAAAAGCTTCTTAGTTATAGTTCTCCTTAATAAATTAGCTAAAATAGATACATTTGAGTGAATTAATATGAATAATCAAGATTTTACATTTCTCTTTTTTTATATTGATTTATTTATATTTTTAGGTACTCTACCGCATTTATGCTGTTTTGCGGTAGAGTACCTTAATTATATTAATTATGAAAATATTTAAATTTAAATGCTATGAATAAATATGAAATGCAGTTTGTAGAAAAAGTAATATGTAATTTAATTATTATTAATAAGAGAATGGATGCCCCCCACATACCTGGAATTTTTTTTTATTCCAGTTTTAAATCTGGAACTTCAGATTTAAAACTAATATATATCAGACACAACTATGAAATTTGCTTTTAAATTTTTTAAATAAAAATCATTAATAAATTTTGACATTTTTTTATTTTTTATATTTTTAATTAGATTATTCTAAATTATAATATTTTTTGAAAAAAATTTTTCAAACTGAGTAGGTATTTCTTATTTTAATATTACTTTAAATTTGTATATATTATTATTTAAAAAATTAATTTTAAATATAAAATTATGATTTATAAGATAGTAAGTCTTTTTAATAAATGAAAATTAATTGAAAATATAATGCAAATATTAGGGAATTAGTGAATTAGAGAAATTAAATAAAAGAGATTAAAATTTAATTGGAGATCTCTAATATATTAAACATTCTCAACTAAAGGTAATCATTAATACTTACTATCAATTTTATATCAAATAGGGACCCACCTTAAAGATGGGGATAGAAATTCTTTTTTTTTTAGAAATTTTTCTATCTTTTTTTTTTCCTATTATTTTTCCAAAAACCTATTAGGGCCAGTTTGTGAAAATTTTTTACATCAGAAATGTAGGCATTCGGGGACCGACTGAAAGGTTTTCCTATATGTGATTCCCAAAAATTATTTTTTTCTTGCTCCATTAGTCCACTGGTCCTGACCCCCCTCGTTGCTCGCTTCGCTCGCAATTGATAGTAAGTATTAATATAATGCAAATATTAATATAAAAAATATCATTTTTAATAAATACATTTAAATAAAAAAGTTACTTTTGACATTCAAATGCATTTAGTGATGGTTAAAAAGTCTATAGACTTTTACTGCAAGTTTGAGTGTTTTACTAATATATATTTAGCATTTTAATTAAAATTCTATATGTAACCAAATTTAAAATTTTAGTTAAACTATCTTTATATATAGTATAATTAAGGATTCAAACATAGATAGAATATACTTATATCTTGATATAATTAATAAGTTTTTATAAGGAATTAGCTAAAATAGCATAATTATAGGTAAATTAATTAATTTAATCAACTTTGCACATGTTTGACTTTTATATTAAAATAAATATATTTATTTAGGTACTCTACCGAAGATTTTTATATATAAATCTGTTTTGCGGTAGAGTACCTTAATTATATTAATTAAATTAAATAAATAAAATCAAATATTGCATTACTTTTTGCGGAAAATTCATTAAAAAATAAATAATTATTTTTTTAAAACAAATATAGTAACTTGTTGCTAATCTGGGCAACAATATTTTAAGAATTTGAACTTTTAATATATTATTTTTTTAATTTTAATTATTCTTATATATTACATTTTAATTTAATGAATTTTCTGCAAAAAGTAATGCAATATTTGATTTTATTTATTTAATTTAATTATTATAATTAAGGTACTCTACCGCAAAACAGATTTATATATAAAAATCTTCGGTAGAGTACCTAAATAAATATATTTATTTTAATATTAAAGTCAAACATGTGCAAAGTTGATTAAATTAATTAATTCACCTATAATTATGCTATTTTAGCTAAATTCTTAGTACTATAAGAAAAATATTCTAAATTAAAAATTAGTAGATGATAAATTAATATATTTAATGATTAGTGTGCTTAACATTGCACTTTGGTAAACTTATAATTCTGAATAGAATTGTCAAAATTAACATAGACCCTCTAATAATAAATGATGAATTTTAGTGTAAACTAATTTTGGAAATTTGATTACACATGTAAATTAGATTAAAATATTAACTATATATTAAATTATTTTAAAAATCAACATGGAGTCAAACTAAAAATTATAAAAATTAAAAGAGTAAGATCTTTATTATAATGATTAATTAAAGATTTATTTTACTTAATATTAGATATAGTCAAATAGTTTAAACAATATAATTAATCATATATTATAATAATTTTTATCTGAACTTGAACGCACTGATCCAAGACTAATGCAAGTATATGTACCCATATGATAAAGTACAAAAATAATATTTATATAACATAATTTTACTTAATAAAGGGCAACTAACAATTTCAATCATCCTTTATAAGTCTATGAATTTAAACTATTGCATTGCCATTATTACTGAAATATTCTCTAAAATCCAGATTTAAAAATATGAAATTCTTCATAATTATAATCGTCAATGAAAAAGTCAAATAACTATAATTTAATTTTCAACTATAAGGATTATTTTTAAAATAATTACAATAAATTACAAAGTTATTAATAGGAGGTAAAAATTTTATACAAACTATTACTGATTACAGAAAAAGAGTTAATTTTTTGGATTAGATCGCTAAAATATATAATTAATAAATTATAAATGTGTATTTCTTTATTATATACCATTAAAATTTAAACAGTCTTTAATAAATGGGGTTTTATACAATTCTATTACTATGTCAAAGTTATTTATAAAAGATTTTAAAAAAATAAACTGATAATTATTATATAAAAAAATATTATAAAATAAAGGGTAGGAATGTTTTTATAAAAAAAATTCTATTTTTATAATAGTACCTATTAAAATATGCAAAATTTTGAAGATTCATAAATGGCAAATATACTATTTCATCAAAAATAATAGATTTAATTATTTATATATAGAAGATATATTTAAGAGTTTTTTTCTTAAAATAAATAATAATTGGAAATAAAAAAATTTATAAATTTTATTGATAAATATTAATTGGAAAAAAATATATTTTTTTTGAATATAATATTATTGCTAAAATAGATAAGATTAGGAAATTAGAGAAATACGAATTAATTAAGTTAGAGAAGATAATCATAACTGGCACTGATTACATTTGCTTTTAAAAGTAATTTGATTTGATAAACTTTTAATATTAAACTTAATTATAATAATTAATTTTGACCAAATCGTACAAATTGTACATTGTACTATTTGATATTTAAAAGTTTTAATTAATTAAGGCGTACTTTTGAAATCGTACAATTTGTACATTGTACAGTTTAGAATTAATGTTTTTTAAAAATCAGATTGTACAAAAAGAATGAGATATATAATAGATTAGTAATTAATAAATTAAATGGTTGTAATGGAGAAATCTCTCTAAACTAAACACAAATGCATCAGAGTCATTATCGCAAACCCCAAAACCCCTCTGCTGTTTCTCTATGTGTTCTTGTGTAGTTTGATTATTCTGCTGCTATTAGTCTGTATTTCCCTCCGAGTAACAAGGATCACCTTCTCGCATAGTGTCTCCTCTATCACCCGTCCTGGGTCCAAAGACCACCGTATGTCACTGAAGCATTACTGTACAACACTCTGCATCTCTAACTTCTCACTATTCCATTTTGGCGACTCAAACATTACTAAACTAATCTCCGGCGGCAAAGAGTACCGTTAAAGACCCAGGACGGGTGATAGAGGAGACACTATGCGAGAAGGTGATCCTTGTTACTCGGAGGGAAATACAGACTAATAGCAGCAGAATAATCAAACTACACAAGAACACATAGAGAAACAGCAGAGGGGTTTTGGGGTTTGCGATAATGACTCTGATGCATTTGTGTTTAGTTTAGAGAGATTTCTCCATTACAACCATTTAATTTATTAATTACTAATCTATTATATATCTCATTCTTTTTGTACAATCTGATTTTTAAAAAACATTATTTCTAAACTGTACAATGTACAATTTGTACATTTCAAAAGTACGCCTTAATTAATTAAAACTTTTTAATACAATACAATGTACAATTTGTAAGATTTGGTCAAAATTAATTATTATAATTAAGTTTAATATTAAAAGTTTACCAAATCAAATTACTTTTAAAAGCAAATGCAATCAGTGCCAGTTATGATTATCTTCTCTAATTTAATTAATTCGTATTTCTCTAATTTCCTAATATTATCTATTTTAGCAATAATTAAAAAAATAAAAATTATTTAAATGATGTTCCAGATCTGGAAAAAAAATTCCAGATCTAAATCTGGAATAAATAATTTTTTTTTTTGTTCCAGATTTAAAACTGGAATTTTTTTTCCAGATCTGGAATTTAAAAAATTCCAGGTATGTGGGGGGCATCCAAGAGAATTATAAATTAAAATTATAGCTCTTAAAATATTCAATCTTTAAGTAAAGTTGCCTTAAAAAGTAAAAATAACCTAATATTAATTAAAAAATTTATTAAATAAATATTTCATGCATTTTCTGTAAAAAGTAATGCTGTATTTAACTTTATTTATTTTATTTAATTATTATAATTAAGGTACTCTACCGCAAAACTGGTTTATACATAAAAATCTGCGGTAGAGTACCTAAAAATGTATATTTATTTTAATATTAAATTCAAACATGTGCAAAGTTGATTAGATTAATATAATCACCTATAATTATGCTATTTTAGCTAAATGGAATTAAGTTAGTTTAATAATTGGATTTCCCATTTTTCAAATGTTGGGTCATAATTATTATTTTTGGAGTTAATGAGTCTTTGTAGAAGTTTCTATCTTATATCATGTTTCATTATTTAGAACATGCTACTCTCCGTGAGAATCTATTAAACTCTTTTTGTTTCCAAAAGGATATCTGGTTTAATCCCTTAATACATAAATATATGTATAAGGCTTATATCTTCTATTGAATCTTTGAACAGATATTGAGCAGTTTCTTCTGGTGGGATTTCTGATATCATGTTCCCTATTTAGTACCCTTTGTCCAGTAGTAGTATCTAGTACCTGTGGTACTACCTAGTTGAGATTTTTGGGTGATTCTTCGCATATCTTGGAGGTCAGTTGGAGTGATTCCTCCAATATCTTTGTTAAGTAGTTAGGGACTATGGGATCCCTTTGAAGTTAGGGATTTGAGCTGGCTTGGGTTTCCGATTTTGGGGAGTTGGATTTGTTTGAGTTGAAAAATTGAGGTTTATATTTCTGTGGTTGTATCACAGTGTTATAGTTTAAGTTAGCTGTGGTTTATATCACCTCAATTGTTCTTTTCTGAAAAAAGGTTTTTTCACTATAATCCAAAATGGGGTTTTGGTATAGGGGTCTTTGGGTGTTGTGTTTTGAAGCTTTTTTCTTCTTCTGGAACAGTTTGAGATTTTTGTAGTATCTTCTTTAGTAATAAAGTTGTTCTCTCTCGAAAGCTAGGTAGGCTTCTTCCTCATCTTCGTCGTCATCCTCATCTTCATTTGAGGTCCACTCGTCTTCTGATGGAAGGTTGTGGTTTTGTTTCTTAGTAGTATTAGCTAGGAAGTTTTAGGCGAAAGTGCTTAAATCCATGTGTTGATTTTTGATTTATTCATCATCAATCATGATTTGTTTATGGCTAAGTTTGTTGTAGTGAGGTTGTATTATCCTCTAGCATAGTTCAAGTGTTCGACTTACGTTTTGGGTGTTTTGTTTGTTTAGTATTTAGTAGTAAATATCATCCATGTCCTAAGAGGAGTCTTAGTCAGACTCTGGTTGCTTTTTACTATAGATATATAGACTTTAACTGTCTTCGTTGATCATATGTTCATCCGAAGATTCGCTGCCATTTGCCCAGCAGCGTTCCCTTTCCTAGCCCTTAGGGACTAGGTTGTGGAGAGAGTTCTAGATAGACTTGGTAAGGATTCGTTACATTATACCCCCAGAGCAAGTTTCTATCTAATTTAATAATTTTAAAAAGTATAATAATATAAATGTTAAAAAAAAAATTTATTATCTAAAAATATTTAATATTATATATAAAAATAACACTTGTTTGGATTTTAAAATATTTTCCTATGGGAGTATGTACACAAAAACGTTGACGCATGTAGTGAATCTTAAAAAAAAAAATAAATCATTATATGTAATAGCCGCCCGAAGGGCAAGAAAAATTACAGTGAAAATATTATTTATATGGAGGTGGGGGGGGGGCTCGGGGTGAACAAATAATAACTATAATAGATCATAATATCATAAATAATATTTGCTATAACTCTAGCTTAGCTTGTTTCTAAAAAGTGGCTTTCCAGTTAATACATTCAAAACCCCAAAACCCCTTAGGGAGGCTTAAAAGTGCTTTGATTTGTAGGGTATAATTGGGGGTCTTATTGGGGTTAGTAGAGAAATTAGGCCAATTTGCATAATGAGAAATAGAAATTAGCGAAATTTAGGGTCTATTTATGATTAAAAAGATTTAGATTTACTGTTTAAGCTTAAGTACGGTACGAGTAATTAATTTAGACTAAGTCAAACAAGTACTGAGTTATGCAGTTATAGCAAAGCTCTTACACAAGAGTGCCTCTACTGTTAGGTATCACAGCATGTTAGCTGTTTAGCATTTTAATTCTGGTACTCGATAGCATCCTGCAAGAAAATAAAAGTTCACTTAGACCCATATTGATTACCTCTGTGACTCTAGGGCTTTAAAGTATTGAACACACACTCCTCTTGACTAGCGAGCTGTAATGTTTCATCGCAAGTTTCCTGACATGCGTATCTCCTTAGACTATGGCAAACATTAATAGAAGAAATGGTATTACTTTCAAGACTGTCAACAGAGTTAAGAGAGTGGTTGGTTTTACAGTGCCATTTTATAGTAGTAATTTAAACTATATATATGATTAAATGCAGAGAGCTATTACTAATAACATCAAGTTCATACACGCTGATGAAGCAGTGTTCACTTTCAACACTTTTATTAATAAGTCATGATACAAGAAATAAGATAACATTGAGGTCTACGACTAGAAAGGTTGTAACTCATGTAATTCTAGCTGGTATTAGTGAAAATTCTGGTTTAGAAAGTTATGTGATTCATCCTCGCTCTATTAAGCGAGAGTATTATATAGAGTTCCTACATAAGCTGAGAGATAAATACAACGATTTAGAGATCATTCTGTTTGTTGACAACCTATCAGTTTATAAGACTAAGGAGTCTAAGAAAGCTTATGAAGAGTTAAACAATACTCATGTTTACAACGCTCCTCATAGCCCTTAATTCAATGGAATTGAATTCTAATGGAGTTAAATCAAGACCCACTACAAGAAACTGATGCTATATGATCTTATGCATGATCTGCTTATAGATACAATAGACTTGATTCAGAGTAGCTGCAAGAGAATGAGTATAGATAAGACAACAGTTTGTGCGAGAGAAGTTAGAATGAATGTTTATCAATTAGTTTTAGATTTAAATGAATGAATAAGTTCACATATTAAATTATCCAAGAAAGAGATATAGCTTATCTTTCTTCTCTTCTTATTATGGCTTGCTTGAACCCATTAGTGCCAGCTCATGCATCTATGTTCATTTCATCTGGCTTTTAAACATCTTTATAAAGTCTCTTGCTCACTTCATGAATAGTTTAAGACTTTCTTTCTCAGTGAATCTTCGTATGCTCTTTCATTAGGAATATACCAGTTCTAGGTTTCCTAACAAAGTAATGATTATAAAGCTTACTAGAGAGGTAAGGATGCTTCTTAAGCTCAGCGATCCAGGTCTCGCTTATTAGTATGCATTGCTTCTTTCAATCTTCAGGAGAAATTGAATAGCGTTTCTTGTGAGCCCCTTCAATGATCTTTGTGAGATAATTCTTTCTTGAAGTACCAAGAACACCAAATAAGAAACTTCTTTCTGGAAGCTTGTTAGAGAGTTGTTTCTTGGTAGGAAGATAAACTACCAACTCTTCATATTTTAAAGCATCCTCGTAAAGATTGGTCAAGGAAATCTCTATCAACTTAATCTCATTTTTTTAAAGGCTTTCTTCTCATCACATAGTATAGCTTTCAAGAATGATATTTTGGTACCTTCCATCGTTGGTAGGAATAAAACAACTGCATATTATGTTGATTATCATCAATTTATTTTACATTGTTAAGTGAGGTATCGATAGAGATCTTCCTTGCTTCTAAATCTTGAGATCATTTCTTTAGCTTCAACCCTCTTCATTGCAGTACTTATAGATTCCATCCTTGTTCCTTGTCTTCTTATTGAATTTCAAATTATAATATATAGAGTTCCGGATCCTACTGTTAAAAATCTTAGTATTAAATATGGGCATCTTATAGGAGGTAAACCTGGTAAGGATACGTAGAGAAAGCTGGCAGAAGCTTTATCAAACTTCAGAGATGGAGCTCCATTTTTATCAATTTAGTTCTATTAAATTATTACTAAATTTGTTTAAATTTAATTAGTACCGGTACTAAATTCAATTAAATTTATTTGGTACCAATTTAATAGTACCAAAACTTTATTAGTACCTAGTTTTATATTAATGAGGTTTTAATGGAAAAGTTCCAAAATGGTTTATAACCTAGTTGGTACCAGTACCAACCTGAATTTTATCTAAGTTGATATTAAAATTCAAAATATTAAGCATAAAATTAGAAAAATTAATAGTTATAAACTTAGCATAAATATGAAATCTAATGCCTGTAAATCAACCATTTGTGCTGCTGTGCCAACTCCTATACATAGTTGCTATAACTTAAGAGGTTATTAGAGCTTTATAATAGATATTTAAATTTGAATTTAATCATGGTATCTAGCTTAAATTGTAAAGCAATCTCTCTTGGAAATGGTTAATCATAGCTAAAACTTTGGCACCATTAAAAATAAGCAAGAAGTAATTTATGTTGAGAGGGAGGTAGAGTTAAGAGTTCTTGGGTTTGAAGCAGAGGTATTCAAAATTGAAGTATAAAACTAGAAGGGTAGAGCAGAGATAGGACTTCAAACATAAATTCAATATGTTGAGGAACTAAAAGAACAGCAACCAATTGAGAAAAAAAAACTTAGAATGCAATTATTGTTAAAACTTCTTCTCAACTGAGTAGAGCTTGAAGAGGCATATTAAAGAAATGCATTCTGGTAAAGCGAAGATTTATTTCAAGCATGATAAAATGGATGGCAGATATTAGTGCACGATTTGCATTAAGTCTGACACTCACTCAGCTAAAGTTAAAAGACACATGCAAAAGCATCATCTAAGCGAGTTTTTAATGTAATATTAAGAGACTTACAGACTTATACCTGCGAAGAGAAAGTCTAATACTCTTGAATCTTAAAAAGAGTAGAAATAAAGCTCGAGAGGCAGAGTCAATGAATCAACCTGCAGGCAATACATTTTTAGCATGCATCTAAGAGAGAGCTATGTATATTCCTGCATTAAATGCTGTTGATCTTAGCAGTTGTATAGAAAACTATTTGAATATATACGTGCCTAGCAAGGCAAAACTTATAGTAGTCGATGAGTTTGCATACAAGGTATATCTTTTCAGCTATCTCATTAAGAATGAACAGTATTAGAATGAATTTGCTAACGAATATATCGATCTTAGAGAAGCTTAAAAAAGAGATTGCAAGAACTTGCTTAAGCTAGACGGTGTTATTTTAGGCTTTGGGTTCATCGCACTATGGCTAAAGAAATATGAGATGACTCTAAAAGAGTATCTTTATCAAAACAGATATTCAGATGACTTGAATGATATACTTTCAGATATGATAAAGGGCGTCTAGGAGTTGCATGAACTTGAATATGTTCATAGAGATTTGAAGTCCGAAAATGTGATTCTCAACATATGTCCTTTAGAAGTTTTATTATCGATTTCAATAGAGCCTTAAGAAAAAAGATTATAACATTAGCAAAAGTTCTTGGGATACCAGACTACTTCCCAATCAGACAGAAGTGGACAAATAGTTCAGTTTAGTGGAATGTATGGCATTTGCTGCTATTATATTAGAATGTGACATGGAAAGCATGTCTTACTTTGGTATTAAGCATGAAAAACAATAAATTAGTTTGGCATAAAAGCATATCAAGCAAGAAGATGTCTGTGAAGAAATAAAAAGTATAGTAGAAATGATAGTCGTGAGAGATCCCTCTTATCCTAGATAATCCTTAGATGACATACTTGAGCCCTAAAGAGAGCAACATTCAAAAGATACAACAAAGACATGCAGATTAAATTTGTTTGAATTAAGTACAATAATACTCATTAATTATTCATTAAATTCACATAAAACCTGCATTTTGTCTACTAACCCCAAGAAGACCCCAACTATACTCTACAAATCAAAGCACTCATAAACCTCACTAAGGGGTTTTGGGGTTTTGATTCCAAGTTAGTAGCTCACCAGTTTAAGTGAGGACTATAATATTATTTAAATCAATTATAATTTTTAACTTAAGTTATATGAATTTATCTTTAATAACTTTGTAACAAATATATGTGCTATCATCATCAATTCCCATAAATTTGTTCATGTTTCTGTGCAAAATAGGCGTTAAGGTAGAATTTTTTGAAAGTAAATCGAATTTAATGTGAAATATACATATATTAACATAAAGGTCTCAAGATTAATTAAGACAATTAAGAATGTATTAGGTAAAGCCCTAATTATTACATTAAATTTAGCTATATCTCAATGAGCTAATTTCCAATCAACTCAAGATATTTTGACTGCCTTTCTTGAGCTTATAAGCCCACAATTATGAGCTTATAAGCTCAAGAAAGGCAGTCAAAATATCTTGAGTTGATTGGAAATTAGCTCATTGAGATATAGCTAAATTTAATGTAATAATTAGGGCTTTACCTAATACATTCTTAATTGTCTTAATTAATCTTGAGACCCTTATGTTAATATATGTATATTTCACATTAAATTCGATTTACTTTCAAAAAATTCTACCTTATAAGTATATGTGTGGTAGACTGAATGAATCCAAATCTAGCTAAACTTGATCCAAACTCAAAGTACCCTAAAGTACCAATATCTATTTTTTTCAATAGTGTCATATTCAATATGTCCTTGTTGATTATAGATTCCATATAAATACAAAATAAATAATACCATATCGAAGATTCTTAGACCAGATGAGATTGAATCAGATCTATCTTGACAAATGCAGTAATTGAATTGTCTTGTAAAATTTTACAGGCCAATGCAGTAGACATTTTCATAAACTTTAATTGAATCAGGCTTCTGCTTCACAACATAGAAGTTCTTTTCATCAAACAAAAACATATGCTTGTCAACTTCATATGCAGTGCCTGAATATAAATAAAACAAATAAAGTTTTTTAGATATTATGATTCAACTGAGTACTTATTTTTATTTTAATCTGAATGTATACTACCAGTTATTGAACTTGCATCTTCAATTGTGAATACTGGCTTAAGATTAGGGCCACTACTCCAGCTAAACTGTTTGTAAATCATGAGCTTCGTACCGTTTTAGATTACTACATGTGTTTCATCGCTTCTAAATTATAGGCAGACCACACTAAGATTTAATATCCTTCTTAATAAAAAGTAATATTATGTTAATAATGAGCTATTTATTATAGGGCATAAAGCAATACATAAAAAGATTCTCTTCTGGCTTTACAACTCCAATATTATGAACGCTATCTCTTTGTATACACTTCAACTGGATCTTTTCATTATTCTTTACAACCACATAGAAGGTGTGATTGTTTTCTAAGTCTTCGCATGTCCTTATAACCTCTCCATCAATTTTCATTGATCTTTTGTCTGTGGGAACTACTTCAGTGTACTGATCGTAGTCCATTACTTTTTGGTAAACAGCACCATTTCTAAGGAGAATATTTAATTAATGGATTTAGAATAAATATAATTTTTTTAATAAATCCATATCTATTTATATAAAATTTTGCAATACATTGATATAAATCATCTTCTGTCACATACAGTCTGAATAAATTGATAATGTCATCTTCAAATTCAACATGATTTAGCCACTTTGATTCAAGAATATCAAAAAATGATAAGAACTTGCCATGTGTTACTAAACACAAAGCCTGAGATATCTTAACAAGTTGAAACCCAGAGAATATCTTCACAGTGTTTTAGACGATTTTAAGGTAAATCTGTGAAAAATCAATATCTTCCTGTAGTCTCTTAGCTTGCTAGAATGTAATGCTTGATTTGTCTTCGTGATCGAAGTACCATTAAGACATATCAGTTAACTTAAAGTAGAAGCCACTGATACTCAGACCCACATCAACTGCATACTCTATATTAATTATATATTAACTAAATAAAATGGCTTACTGTCAATAGATGAATCCTTTCTTGATAAGTTCCAATAGAGATCAAACTTTCCAGACTATCTCAGTGTTACACTGTAGTTAAAGCCCTTGGAAAAGATATGCAGTGCCTTGGTAATTGGATCGTGCTGGAAACCAACTCTTGGAATAATCTCTCTGGTTTGCTCATATCTGAAAGTGAATGAATCTTTGTCAGTGACATTCTCTGTATAAAGTCTATTGAAGTCTAACTAATTATCTAATGTCTCAAAGACGATTTGTTGGTACCCTCCTTCTCTAGCCCATTCGTTCAAGATAAGTCCGTGAATGTTAAGACCGGGCTCGATCACTCTTAAACACCCTTAGTGATTAAGAGTAAATAATTATGAATCAATCAATCAGGATTATAATTATGGGTAGATATTAATTTTTCTCGAAAGTAGTTAACTAAATTATTTAAATTAAATGTCTTGATAAAAATAGTCAAATTATGAAAAAGCTTGTTAATATAAACTTTTTAATTAATGGGAAATTACATTCAAAATTTATTAATTATAGTAAATGAGATGATGGAATATAAGTAGAAGCTGTGAAATAAAAAATAATGTAAGTACAACTGAGGTTGGACCAAGCAGTAGTGGAGGAGAAAGTGGACGAGTATCATGCATAAATTTTATTAAGACAATATTAAGTAAATATGTTTTAAAACCTTAAAAATTGACAATAAATAAAAATTATAAATTTGTAATAAAAATGGTGTTTAAAATATTTGTAAATTGTTGATTCTGAGTTTTTTAGAGAATTTTTAAAATAATTATAATAATTTGGATGTCCTAATTATAAAATATTCTAAAATCAAGGTAATTTAATTTTAACTGTGTATTATGTATAGGTATTTTAATTTAATATTGAATATGTTTATAAACAAGGTCTATATTACTTTTTCTTTTCTTGCAAGTCTTAAAACTTGTAAGAAAAGAGACATTGTTGCTTACATTTAATTGTGCCCAGAAAAGAGCCTTTATTTTGGAGCTAGGTTAAAAATAAAGATTTATTGCCTGTGTTAAAGTGATTCTCTAATTCTATTTTTCCTTTTTGTATCTCCATCATCATCCTCATCAATTTCTTAACATAATGAAGATAACATAAAAATAAATAAATATGGATTTTGTTGAAAGTTTAATATATGTTTCATAATTATAATTCAAATTTAATTTTTCACAAGTAATTATTGCATGACTATTTTATAATTTATCCAAAAATAATTATTATTTTTAAAACTCTAAAATTTTGTACTTAATCAAAACATGAGTTTTATTTAATCTTAGGTAACATCAATTACGGTCTCTGTTTGCTCAAAGTAAGAGGTGGGAATCTCTGTCAAGTATATCTTATTTTATGAGGCTCCATATAGTTTTGAGTGGTTGTAGGATATATAACAAATAAATTTTTAATTACAACAATTATTTATTTTATTATATGGTCTAGATAAATAATAAATAAATTAAAAGTTAAGTTACTGATCTGATCAGATATGAAATTCTTCACTTTAATGACGTGGTTAGATTGATCTAAATCCACAATTCTTAGGTATTCTTCCCCATCGTCGCTATCTTCTCCGCTTGTAACAAACAAGAAATAATTGTAGCAAATTTGCCATTGCTTGATTTTTTCTATAAAGAATCATAATGATTTTATTCTTACAGTGTAATGGAAGCTCAAATATCTTGTTTTATTTCTAGTCCCAGACTTGTATTAGATAAAATTATCAACCATATTTAATGTATATTTATTTGAATTATATGGGCAGTTATTGAAGCTTTATCTAATTCTTTCCTCTCCAATTTCTAACAAGACAGGGCAGTACTACATGTCATCACTTATTAAAAATACAAAATAAATATCTTAATAACTGTAGGAACAAGAACCAAGTACCTTATACAACTCTATACAATTATAATATTATAGTGTTGAAATACCACCCCTTTTATACTATATTTTGATTTTCTTAAACTGAGATAATATTTGTAAGATAGTTAAGTAAAAAGAATATTAGAACATAATGAAAATTTTTAAAATCAAACATATAAATTATCTACTTAAAAATTGAGATATAAACAAAAGTTTATTTACATGTTAAAATTTAAGTAAAAATCAAAATTTAATCTAATTTGGCTAAATTTCTAGGAATATTCTAAATTTTTGAAAGAAAAGGGGAGGGGTATTTAACACCTGAATCCTATAATCATATTTGGCGAGCTTACTTGTTAAATCGACTGAGTATGTGATATCTTTGAAGTACTCATCAGCAGTACATTTGGGATCTTATGGGTCCAAACAGGGCTGGTTGTAATATATCTCTCTAGCGATACCACCTAAAAATAATTAAGATATTTATTAAAAACTTAAAATTGATATCTCTTTAAACAAGATACGAGTATTAAACTCAATGAAAACTTCTTTAAGATGGATGTATAAGTAGATAATCTAAATCTGTGGCATTTGTTGTAATCATTAATCTTGTTTAACTTACTAAAGAGTTTTGCTTTCAAATTGTTGAAGTTCATGAAAATTAGTACTATGAGAAGATAGCTACAAGGGTTTATTTGGAAAGTTATCCAATTATTATTAATAAGTAATAAATAATCAAACTAAAATTTATTTACTAAGTTAAGGATTAGATATAATTATTATTTTTTTTAAGTATTTTATTTCTCTTATCATAGTAAATAAGAGGATTTTAATATTTATTTGAAAATAAAATCATTTCATTTTAATATTTAGGCAGAATATTAATATTTTGTATTCTAGAGAATATTAAATTGTAAGGAATTTTTATTTATTTTTAAAAAAATTAAATTAAATTAAATTCCTAAATAAAATTATATATGATTTGCATTTAAATAGCTTAATAAATTATATAATTAATCAAAATTATTTTTGAACTTTTTTCAAAAACATTAAATCCAAATATTTAAATTATTATTAGCTTAAAATATCTTAAATTATATAAACTTATATTTAGTAAATTGTTAAGTTTAACATATCATGCTGAGAACGAAATTAGCTATTATATTCTGATAAATACATGTTATTTATATTTTTCTATATTATTGTATGCATTTATTCGAAATAGAGAATTTATATTTAAATAAATAATTATTGAGTTATTATTAGTAAAGTTAGCCAATTTAGACTTGCTTGGGAAAATATTCGTTCAAGAACATGAAATTGGCTGAATTTTATAATAAGCGGTAGAATTTTTTTCACATTAAGGTAAGAGTAAATTGGCGTATTAAAACTATTAATAATATATTTCAATTACCTAACTCGCTTCTCGAAAAGATAAAATTGTACCGTCTATTTAAAGTTCAGCTGATTTCAAGATCTCAATCGAATGTGTTCCTAAGCTATTGCTACTTTAAATAAAGTACAGCAATAAAAAGCATTGATAACTTTAGGTAAGCTCGTACTGCTTGAGAATTACTTCTTAAAGATTTTAAATTTAAGCTGATTTTATTTTATTACATCTTTAATCGTCGCTTTTTTTCAAAAAAAATGGCGAAGGTATTAGAATTATTTGTGAAAATATTAAATTAAGCATAAGTTTATCTTATTTTTAACCCACTAGATTAAATATACTATTCAAAACCCCAAACCAATTCAGTAGTTTGGCTGATTTTTTATTGAAAATGGCAACAATTAACGCATAGTTTATTAGGATTTTAATAGGATTTAAGTACTAGATTAATGTTTAGATATTTGTATCTTAAAGAGTATATGCGAGGTTTGAGGTCTGAATGACAGTGAATATATAGATCTATTGTTTAAGTTGATCTATGAATATAGTGGTCAACAAAAGCCTATTCTAAATTACACATCTATTGAAACACTGCTCCATAAATTTCCAGCAACTGTTAGGTCTCATTGTCTATTAGCATTGAATTTAATAAGAAAGAATCTTAATTATAATCCTAAGAACCTTTGAAATATTAGCCGTATCATATCAATTATTATATTAATTATAAGATTCTTAAATACTGGGCTCATTTCTCTCTCGCGTATATAGACCTTTGATGTTCCATCGCCATTTTCCTGAGTTTCATATCTCTACTTAATCAATAGCGAGCATTTCTAAAAATAACGGAATATCTTACAAGACAGTCAATCGCAATATAAAAGCGATTGACTTTAATGTTCCATCTAATAAGGATAATTTTAGTTATATTCGATTAAATGTAGAAGGCTAATACTAATAAAATCAAAATCATGCACGCTGATGAGGCAGTAACACCTTTAATAACTTCATATCAAAGTCTTGGTATAAAAGATATAGTATTAAAGAAGTTTATGACTAAATATTTAATGTTTAAATTCATGTTATTCTTGGTGGAATCAAAACCCCAAAACCCCTTAGTGAGGTTTATAAGTGCTTTGATTTGTAGGGTATAGTTGGGGTCTTATTGGGGTTAGTAGAGAAATTAGGCCTATTTACAAAATGAGAAATAGAAATTAGCGAAATTTAGGGTCGATTTATAATGAGAAATATTTAGATTTACTACTTCAGCTTAGGTATGGTACGAGTATTAATATAGATTAAGTCAAACCAGTATTGAATTATGCAGCTATTGCAAAGCTCTTACACAAGAGTGCCTCTACTGTTAGGTATTACTGCTTGCTAGCTATTTAGCATTTTTATTCTGATTCTTGAAAGCATCCTGCAAGAAAATAAAAGTTTTCTCAAGCTCATATTGACTACCTCTGCGACTCGAGGACTTTGAAGTATTGGGCTCACTTTCCAAGAGCCTAGTGAGCTGGGATGTTTCATCGCAGTTTTCCTGACATGCCTATCTCTCCTTAGACTATAGCCAACATTTATAGAAGAAACGATATTACTTTCAAGAGTGTCAACATAGTGAAGAGAGTGATTGATTTTACAGTGCCATTTTATAGTAATAATTTAAACAATATATATGATTAAATGCAGAGTGATATTGACAATAACATCAAGTTCATACACGCTGATGAAGCTGTATTCACCTTCAACACTTTTATTAATAAGTCTTGGTATAAGAAGTATGATAATATAGAAGTTTATGACTAAAAAGTAAAGGTAGTCACTCATGCAATTTTAGCTGGTATAAGTGAAGATTCAGGCTTAGAGAGTTATGTTATTCACCCTCGCTCTATTAAGCGAGAGTAGTATATAGAGTTCCTACATAAGCTCAGAGAGAAGTATTGCAACCAAGAGATCATCCTGTTTGTTGATAACCTATCAGTTCATAAGACTAAGGAGTCTAAGAAAGCTTATGAAGACCTAAATATAACTCCTGTTTATAACGTTCCTTATAGTCCTTAATTTAATGGAATAGAATTCTATTGGAGTTAAATCAAGACTCACTACAAGAAGCTGCTGCTGTATCATCTTATGCATGACTTGCCTATCGATACAGTAGATTGATTCAAAGCAGCTGTAGAGAGTAAGCGTAGATAAGACAACAGTTTGTGCGAGAGAAGGAAGAATGAATGTTTATAAATAAGTTTTAGATTTAACGAATGAATATATTCACATATTAAATTGGCCCATAAAGGGGTTTAGCTTCTCTTTCTTCTCCTCTTCTTATGGCTTGCTTGGACCCATATTTCTTCTCTTCGTGCCAGCTCCTGCATCTATGTTCATTTCTTCTGGCTTTTAGACATCGTTATAAAGTCTCTTGCTCACTTCATAAATAGTCTATGACTTTCTCTCTCTGTGAACCTTCGCATGCTCTTTCATTAGGAATATACCAGTTCCAGGTTTCCCTACAAAGTTATGAATCAAAGCTTACGAGGGAGGAATGGATGCTTCTTAAGCTCAGCGAGCCAGGTCTCGCTTATTAGTATGCCTTGCTTCTTTTAATCTTCAGGAGAAATAGAGTAGCGTTTTTTGTGAGCTTCAATGATCTCTCTGAGATAACTCTCTCTTAAAGTGCCAAGAACTCCAAAGAAGAAGCTCCTTTCTGGAAGCTTGTTAGAGAGTTGTTTCTTGGTAGGAGGATAAACTACCAACTCTTCATCTTTCATCGCATCCTCGTAGAGATTAGTGACTGAAATGTCTGGGTAGTTTGGTATATCTATCAACTTTATTTCACTGTTTTTGAAGGCTTTCTTCTCATCGCAGAGTATAGCTTTTAAGAATGAAATTTTGGTACCTTCCATCGTTGGAAGGAATAAACCCACTATAGCATATGATTAAGTTTATGTCACATGCTTACCATGCTAAGTGAGGTATCGATAGAGTACTTCCTTGCTTCTAAATCTTGATATCATTTCTTAAGCTTCAACCCTCTTCATTGCAGTACTTATAGATTCCATCCTTGTTCCTTCTCTTGTTATTGAATTTCAAATTTTAATATATAGAGTTCTGGATCCTACTGTTAAAAATCTTAGTATTAATTATGGGCATCTTATAGGAGGTCAAACTGGTAAGGATACGTGGAGAAAGCTGGTAGAAGCTGTAACAAACTTCAGAGATGGAGCTCCATTTTTATCAATTTAGTTCCACTAAATTAGTACTAAATTTGTTTAAATTTGATTAGTACCGGTACTAAATTCGTTTAAATTTAATTGGGACCACTTTAATAGTACCAAAACTTAATTAGTACCAAGTTTTTAACTAATGAGGTTTTAATGGAAAAGTTCTAAAATGGTTCAAAACCAAATTGGTACCAGTACCAACCTGAATTTATTCTCAGTTGGTACCAAAATTAAAAATATTAAGCATAAAATTAGAAAATTTATAGTTATAAACTAAGTATAAATATGATGTCTAACACCTAAGAATCAACCATTGTTGTTGCAGTGCCAGCTCCTATACAAAGTTAGTATAGCCAGTGAGGTTTTTACTTATTAATAATAGAAATTTAAAATTGAATTTAAACATGGCGGCTAACTTAAATCGTAAGGCAGGTTCTCTTGGAACAGGTTAATCATTGCTCAACTTTGGCTCCTCCAAGAAACCAGAAGTAATTTATATTGAAAAGGAGGTAGAGCTAAGAGCTCTAGAGTTTGAAGCTGAGGTCTTTAAAATTTAAGTTTCAAACAAGAAGTAGAGTGCAGAGATGGGAGTTTAGACATAAGTTGAATTGGTTGAGGAAGATAGGAACAGCAACCAATAGAAAAAATTAAAACATTTTAATGTGAAGACTGCTAAAATTTCTTCTCAACTGAGTCTATCTTGAAGAGAGACATCAAAGAGGTACACTCTGGTAGAGCTAAGATCTACTTCAAGCATGATAAAGTAGATGGTAGATATTAATGCACTACCTGCATGAAGTCTTATACTCACTCAGCTAAAGTAAAGAGACATATGCAAAAGCATCATCTAAGCGAATTCCTGATTAAAGATGAGGAAACTTAAAAGCTTGTACCTGCTAAAAGAAAAAATAACTCTCTTGATTCACAAATAGTGCAGTAGGAGAGACTTAAGAGATAGAAGCGGTTTGAGTCAATGAACCAACCAGCAAATGGTATGTATATTGCATGCTTATAAGAGAGAGCAATGTATATACCTGCATTAAATGCAGTCGACATAAGCAGCTGTATTGAAAACTATTTGAATATTGACGTACCTAACAAGGTAAAACTTATAGTTGTTGATGGATTCGCATACAAGGTATATCCATTCAAGTATCTCATTAAGAACGAGCAATATTAAAATGAGTTTGCAAATGAATACATAGTACTGAGAGAGGCTTAGAAAAGATAATGCAAGAGTTTAGCTAAGCTCGACGGAGTTATACTTGGTCATGGTTTTATTGCTTTGAGACTCAAGAAGTTTGAAATGACTCTAAGAGAGTATCTCTACCATAATAGATATCCTGATGATTTGAATGAGATACTCACATATATGACTAAGGGTTGAAAGAGCTCCATGATCTAGGGTATGTTCATAGAGATTTGAAGCCAGAAAATGTAATGCTAAATCTCTGCCCTTAGAAGTAGTAGTCATAGATTTAACAGAGCAATAAGACAAGAGATAGTGACTTTAGCTAAGGTTTTAGGCACTCCAGGATACTTCCCTAAGAGAGAAATGGACAAATGGCTCTGTATAATGGGATGTTTGGGCGGTAGCTGCAATTATCTTAGAGTGCGATATGGAAAGTATGTCATACTTTGGAACAAAACATGAGAAATAATCAATAAGTTTGGCTGCTAAACATATTAAGCAGATGAAATATGCAATGAAATTAAGAAGATAGTTGAGATGGTCATCGTAAAAGCTCCAGCATATCCACGATAATCATTAGATGATATACTAGAACAACTACAGACTGCTAAATTCAAGAGGTATCTCAAAGATAAGCAGATAAAATTTGTTTGAATTAAGTACAGTAATACTCATTAAATATTCATTAAATTCATAAAAAACCTGCGTTTTCTCTACTAACCACAATAAGACCCCAACTATACCCTACAAATCAAAGCACTTATAAACCTCACTAAGGGGTTTTGGGGTTTTGACTGTCAACAGAGTGAAGAGAGTGATTGATTTTACAGTGCCATTTTATAGTAATAATTTAAATTATATATATGATTAAATGCAGAGGGCTATTACAATCACATCAAGTTCATACACGTTGATGAGGCTGTATTCACCTCAACTCTTTTATCAATATGCCATGGTACAAGAAGTATGATAATATAGAAGTTAATGACTAAAAGGTGAAGGTTGTCACCCATGAAATTTAAGCTGGTATTAGCGAAGATTCAAACTTAGAAAGTTATGTCATTCATCCTCGCTATATTAAGCAAGAGTAATATATTCAATTCTTACACAAGCTAAGAGATAAATATAACGATTAAGAGGCCATTCTGTTTGTTGAAAACCTCTCAGTTCTTAAGACTAAGGAGTCTTAGAAAGCTTATGAAGACCTAAACATAACTCCTTATAGCCCTTAATTTAATGGAATAGAATTCTACTGGAGTTAAATCAAGACTCACTACAAGAAGCTGCTGCTGTATCATCTTATACATGACTTGCCTATAAATACAGTTTATTTGATGTAAGGTAGCTGGTACAGATAAGACAACAATATGAGCGAGAGAGGGAAGAATGAATGTTTATAAATAAGTTTTAAATTTAAATGAATGAAGAAGTTCACATATTAAACTAACCTAGAAAGGAATTTAGCTTCTCTTTCTTCTCCTCTTATTATACCATGCTTAAGCCCATATTTCTTCTCATAGCAACAGCTCTTGCATCTATGTTAATTTCATCTGGTTTTTAGACATTTTTATTAAAGGAACTTGCTCACTTCTACCTCCCCTAGACATAAATAATTTCAGGGTTTTTAGTTGAGAAAAATTTTAACTAGGATTATCCCGTAACTATATAGATTGCTTTAGGATGTAAGTCAGCCGCAATGTTTAAATTCGATTTTAAATTTCTATTATAAAGTTATAGTAACTCTCAAGTTATAGAAATTATCTATTGTAGTTAGCACTGTAGTAATGTTTAATATAGATGTGTTATAGTTCGTAATTCCATTCATACTTAATATTTTAATAATAATACCTACTTTAAAAATTCATACTAGTACTTTGACCAATTAGGTTAGAACCATTTTGGAGCTTTTTCATTAAAACATCATTAGATTAAAACTAGGTACTAATTAAGTTTCCTTAATATATATTGGTACCAATTAAAATTAAACGGAATAATTGCCAGTAATTAATTAATTTAAACAAATTTAGCACTGATAAATGGGACTAAATTGAAAAATATGGAGTTTTATCTCTGAAGTTTCTTAAAGCTTTTACCAGCTTTCTACACATGTCTTTACCATGTTGATCTCCTATAAGATGCCTATATTCAATTCTAAGATTGTAAAAGTAGGATCAATAACTCTATATATTAAAATTTGAAATTCATAAAGAAGAGAAGGAACAAGGATGGAATTTATAAGTACTGCAATAAAGAGGGTTGAAGCTTAAGAAAATGATCTCAAGATTTAGAAGCAAGGAAGATCTCTATCGATACCTCACTCAACATGGTAAGCATGTGACATATACTTAATCACATACTATAGTGGGTTTATTCCTTCCAACGATGAAAGGTAAGGTAAAATTTTTTGAGAATAAATGAATTTTTTGATTAATATAGAATGTGATTTAATTAAGTTTTAAATAAGTCTTAAAAAGTATGAGGAAAGTGAATATTATAGCTTATAAGAGGAAAGTAAAATGCAAATATTTGAGAAAATTATTGTTGAAATACAACAAGATATTCTGAGTCGATAAATGAGCGCATGAGCGCTAAATATGTGCGCTCATGCGCTCATTTATCGACTCAGAATCTCTTGTTTTATTTCAACAATAATTTTCTCAAATATTTGCATTTTACTTTCCTCTTATAAGCTCTTATATTCACTTTCCTTATACTTTTTAAGACTTATTTAAAACTTAATTAAATCACATTCTATATTAATCAAAAAATTCATTTATTCTCAAAAAATTTTACCTTACCAAAATTTCAATTTTAAAAGCTATTTTCTGTGATGAGAAGAAAGCCTTAAAAAACAAAGAAATAAAGTTGATAGATTTACAAGACTATCCAGAGATTTCAGCCACTAATCTCTACGAGGATGCGATGAATGATGAAGAGTTGATAGTTTATCTTCCTACAAAGAAACAACTCTCTAATAAACTACCAGAGAGACAGTTTTTTTTTGTGTTCTTGGTACTTTAAGAGAGAGTTATCTCAGAGAGATCATGGAGGAAATATGGAAGAAATTTATAAGAATTGCGATTCTATTTCCCCTGTTGATTATAAAAAATAAACGAATAGGCGAGACCTGGCTCGCAGAGTCTAAGAAGTACCCTTATTTCTGTAGTAAGCTTTGATTCATAGCTTTGTAGGGATACCTTGAACTGGTATATTTCTATTGAAAGAACATGCAAAAGTTCACAAAGAGAGAAAGTTTTAAATAAGAAAAATAGTGTTGAGATGGAAGTCCATTAGTGAATAATTGAAGATATTGAGGATATAAAATAACAGCTACCAGTTTAAAAGATTAAAAATTATAATGCTAAGATTGCTAAAAATATTTCGCAACCGAATATAGCTTGAAGTGACAGATCAAAGAGATACACTCTGGCAAGGCAAACTCTATATCAAGCACGATAAGGTAAATGGCAGGAATTAATGTACTATATGTAATGGGTCTTATACTTACTCATTTAAAGTTAGAAGGCATATGCAAATACATCATCTTAGTGAGTTCTTAAATTAATAGATTAAGAAACTAAAATATTAATACTAGTTAAAAGATAATCGAATACTCTTGACTCTTAAAGAGAATAGCAGTAAAAGCTTAAGGGCAAAAAAGATTTTAAACAATGAATAAACTAGCTGTACCTATTTATCATGTTTCTAAGAGAGAGCAATAAATATGTCTGCATTAAATGCAGTAGATATGAGCAGTAGCATTGAAAATTATATAAATATAAGTGATCCTTACATAGTAAAGCTCATAGTGGTTGATGAGTTGGTATATAAAGTTTACCTTTTCAGCTATTTGATTAAGTATGAACAGTAACAGAATAAATTCGCTCGAGTAAATGGTTCTAAGAGAAAGAAATTATAAAAATTGCTAAAGTTAAATGGTGTTATTATAGGCTTTGGTTCATCGCAATAAGACTAAGGAAATTTGGAATGGCAGTTAAAAAGTATCTATATCAAAACAGATACCCAAATGATTTGAATGATATTCTATCTGATATGATAAAGAGTGTCAAAGAGTTGCACAAACTTGGTAATGTACATAGAAATTTGAAGCTCATCGATTTCAATAGATCTTTACTGTAAGATGATGTAACGTTAGCTAAGGTTCTTGGTACCCCTGGATACTCTCCAATAAGAGAAAAGTGAACTAATTAATCAGTTAAGTAGGATATAAGGGCAGTTGCTACTATAATATTAAAGAGTGAAATGGAAAACATGTCTTACTTTTGTACTAAGCATGAAAAATAATCAATAGGTTTGTCATAAAAGCATATCTTGCAAGAGGATGCATGCTAAGAAATTATAAGTACAGTAGATATGATAATCGTGAGAGCTCCTTACAATCCTCGACAATCATTAGACAATTTACTTTATACACAAGACAAAAATTTCAAGAGATATAGCAAAGACAAGCAGATAAGATTTGGTTGAATTAAATCACCTTAAACTAACTAAATATATATTGAATTCACATAAAACCTGTGTTTTATCTTCTAACCCCAATTAGACCCCCAACTATACCCTGCAAATATAATTACTAAAAAAATATAATTAAGAAGTTTTGGGGTTTCGATTTGATTCAATTTGGGAAATTAAAATAGACATAATTTAATAAAATATTTGAATTTGTGGCAGTTAAATTTCTTGGAACTTCTACAAAATATTGTACTGTTGTTCGTTAGAATTAAAATCTGCTGGACATTACTGTTGAAGTACTATTCTTTCACATCCTTTGTAGTGAATTAAATTGATTTAATCTTGGGTAATTTTTTAAATAAATTTTAATGCCAAAGTTAAAATTAATTAAACAAATTACCCAAAATTTAAATCAATTTATTTCACTACAAAATTTCCCAAATCGAATGTAATTCTTCAATAATCAATATTATATATTAATCATAATGTAATTTATTTTCAAAAATTAACCTTATTAACAATTAAAATTTGCTAAAATAATTATTTATATACATTCATTTATTCAAATTTTTCATAAAATTAGATCATAATAATTATCTTGTATTTATTAAATTTTATTTAAAGTATTAATTTTAAGCATATCAAATCAATTTAAGTTTTTAGATATAGTTATTTTGAGTTAGAGTCTCTTAATTTAATAATAATAAAAATAATAAAGTCAATTGCTTAATTTATAATTTTAAGTAATAAAATCAATCAATTATTCTTAAAATTTGCTAATATAAATTCAATTAATTGAAGGTAAAATTGCTGATATAACAAAAATTGTTTAATAAATTATAATCATTAAAATCTATAAATATGTGATAAATTTTTTAAAATGTTTTTGAATTCATAAAAGTTTCTTTAAAAATGATTTTTATAGATATAATTTTGATATAAAATTTTTTAGGAGGCCTTATCTGAACCAAAGCGACAATACCTGAATCAAAGATATTTTTTATTCTTTAAAATAATTTGCGCACTTTAACGAGTCAAATTTGGGGGAAAAAAACGAACAAAACATTTTTAATTACGAGAGAATTTTTATAGTGTTAAATTACATTAAACTAGTCTCAGTTTATTTCTTTAAATATATGTAAACATTATAATCTTTTTTTTTAAATCACTACATTTTTAAACTAAATAAGTTAATAAAAAATATTGTAAACTAATTTTTATATAAATATTATAATATCTCAATTGCTTATTTTATATAATTCATGTAATATTCAAATAATTTATTTGTGAATGATAACTTATAAGCAAGATTTTTAATATATATAATTTAAATTGGAGAAATTTAGATACACAATTTTAATATTTATTTATTCTTCTGATAAACTGAGATTCGTTTTTATGTTTTCAACACTATAGGAAAATCTCTCGTAACTAAAATACTTTTTTCTGACACAAAATTCATCCTAAACAGTACGCCAAAAAGAATAAAAAATATTTTATGTGAAAGATATGCCCCTCACCCCAAGAATATATTTTATTTTTAAGGAAAGTTCAACCAATAATTCTTAAAGAAGTTATGAGTTCTTATTTCATTTCTTTGAATTAATTAGATGAAATAATAATTAAAGAGATTAGTGTAGAACTCATTAGTTAGATTTCAGCAACGCTCTTTAAATTTTATACTTAATTTCCAAAATGAATAATTCTTTTAATTATTTTTAATTATATATAAACTGCTTTTAATAGTTATCTCTCTCATTTCATCCGCTATACTAAATAACAAAATAATAATTTCTAAATAAATAATTTATAATAAATGAATATATCATACTGCTTTAATTAAAACTTAAGATTTTTTACAAAAATGTTTTATAGAATAATTGTAATGTTAAAACTTTTAACAAATTTTTGTGCTTTACAATTTTAATTTAATTTAATAAAATATTAAAACAAATAAAATCATAATTAAATATATCTAGTAATATTTTTTTAAATATTTAGTAGCCTGAATCTTTTTTTATATACAATTTCAATCGAATGTAAAAATATTTAGAATGATACAAATGTACTTTTTGAAATGATAATCTATTAATATTTGGAAATAAAAAAACGAAATTAATCATAAAATAGTAATAACTAAAAACATTGTTAAATATTTAAGTAATCAAATTTTTATCTAATCTTTCTTTCATAGAGTTTGATCTAATTTCTAAATTTTGTAGAAATTATTTTGATTTTGTGAAATAATTTAGGTTTAAATTTTAAATTATAACAGTTAATGGAAATTAAATATGTTTAAACCGAAATGGTAGGGTTTTAGTTCAATAGAGATTTAATAATCAGCTGATCATAACTTTATGAGGTAAAATTTTATCGAATCGAGATAAAATGATTTTAGTTTTGGTTGATTTGCTTAAAACATATTTAATGCCAAAATTAAAGTAAATAAGACTTGATGCTATATAATAGTACCGTAAACAGAAATGATCAGCTGATTTTATATTCTATATTAAGCTAGAACCATATTTTCTCGGTTTAAAAATTATTGATAAAATAGATTAAAATAGGAAATTTGAGAAATTAATCTTAATTCTAAATATATTAGTATTATTAACTGCCATGAAATAGGAGTACCATTAATCTAATTTGATTTAAATTTAAAATCTATTAATTAATTAAACATTTTAATAAATATATAATTAGTGGGCTGGTGGGCAGGTGGGCAACCAGGGTCCTAAGCAGACCACTTTTGTAATTATTATGTATATAATAAAATGCCTAATATGTTACAGATGCGCAGGCTGCTAAGACCACTAGACTTCATACGGAGCTGCTTGAGGCCCACGGACTGATGGTTCAGTTAGTCACATTCTTCACCTTTTCACCGGCTAGAAATCTTGCATTGAGAAATTTTGCAACCATCGGTGCTGTCAAAGGGAATGCCTCCTCCCCACTCTAAGTCGGAATTTCAGATTTGCTGATTAGACACCGCGCCTTAAAGGCATCAGCATCTTCAGGGACCATGCTTTTGAAGGGCAGAGTGTTTGAAGTGATCACAGTGAAGCAGCCTATGTATTTGTACTCCAAGCCGTCGTATTTCTGCTCAATAGCCATCCCTTCACCCTCCATCAACCGTTTCATCCCTGCTAACCCAGATGATCCAAATGCCTTTGTCAGATTGATCTCGTTTGCAATAAGAATCTGTGGCTCACCCGACTTGCCTTGCTTCATGGGTACGTGGAATTGTGAGTTAGACTGCACGTATTATTCACAAACTAATATCTCCTCCAGAATGTGAGTGATTTTTGTCTTCCCGGTGTTTGTGGGACCGTATATCCACATGCTGTGAATCTTACTGTTCTTGCGCTAGATTAGGAGCTCGTAAAGTGCATCAAGAATGTGGAGATAACCCATTGCTTTCAGATCGTCATCTTTTGGGGTACTGGAGACATCGCCATTCTTTCTTAGTTCTGCGATAAAGTTCTGGAGTGATGTTATTATTGGAACCCTATTCTTAATACCGACTCCGGATTTCTAGATAACTTGATCGGCGTAGTTGATTTGGCTGTATGACTTTGCAATTGCTACTAGCTATGGTATATCATGAGACTTCATCTTAATGTATTCATCTTTTGACTGTGCTGACCCTGAGAGCTTCTCAATGATATAGTCATTTGTCACATCCATAATTCCTCTGGCCCCGCACTCCTGCTTCTACAACTCCTTTTACTACTTAGCATTATGTTTGTTGAGGAACTGCTCGTAATGCTGAGAGGGCCCGAATATCAATTTTACTCCGTCCACTGCTGATACAAATTGCTCGAATGTCTGATGTGCGAGAAGCTTGACGGTTAGTTCGAACTCTGCAATAATAACCGCACTCTTGCGCCTCTTCTCAGTGAAATATGACTTGCTGGCTCCAGTTGAATCTGTCTTGAAGCGAATGCATAGGTAGTACACCTAATTTGAACGATCAGTGTAGACTTCGAGGTGACTGAACCCCGCAATTCGACTAGTCATCTCTCGCTGGCACCGTTTCCAGAGGTCCTAGCTACCCTCATTCTACACCTGTAAGATGAATTAGTGGCGGTTGGTAGACATAATACTTACTTAATATACTTTGCGAGTCCTCCGCGTTGTTATAAGCATACTGTGGTCTATCAACCAGTTAAATATCCGGCTTGGTGGTCTCCGGCATCTTTGTCTCCATTAGCAGCCTGCGCATCTGTAACATATTAGGCATTTTATTATATACATAATAATTACAAAAGTGGTCTGCTTAGGACCCTGGTTGCCCACCTGCCCACCAGCCCACTAATTATATATTTATTAAAATGTTTAATTAATTAATAGATTTTAAATTTAAATCAAATTAGCATTAGGCACACTCCTATTTCATGGCAGTTAATACTACTAATATATTTAAAATTATGATTAATTTCTCAAATTTCCTATTTTAATCTATTTTATCAATATTAACTACCATAAATTTTAATTATTCAAAATTCAAATCTAATTTATTTACAAATAAAATTTATTCCCACAAAATTAAGAAATAAGTTGAATTTGAAAATGCAAGGTCGTATTGAAATTTCATTACTCTTAGATTTAAGAATATTTTAGTTATAATTCTTTATGATTAATTACGTTTTTATTCACAAATAATAATTATATATCATTACAAAAAAATATATCTTATCACAATAAAACATTTATTATAATTGAAAATAATTTCTAACCATATTTTAAAATAATTAATTTCTGAAAGTATTTTTATCATGATAGATTGACATTTCAAAGAAACTTATAAGTGTTTGCACATTTATCACATTATAAAAATCCGCACTCTGAATCATGATAAACAAGATCATATTCATCATCAGTTCAAATTGAAACACCCTCCCCACCTTCTCCCTTTTCTTCACACACACCCTCCCTACCCTATAAAATACCCCTTTTTTTAAAACATTTTTTATCATGCAATGAATATAATATTTTCATGAACTGAGAAATATAATATGTGCATAATTTTTCTAAATTCATTATAACTGTCACTCTTAATTGAAACAAGTTCCTAAAAAATATAACTTAAATTCATATAATAAAATAAATTAATTTTGATTATTATATCGATTATTATGAATTAATTTAATTTTTAGAAAAGTGAATATCTAAGATCATTTTCATTCTGCAATTTTTAAAAAGCATATATATTTAATAAAATCTCAAATTTCTTTTGAAATAAATAGGAATATATTTTTTAAAAAAAGCAAAAATATTTTGACTTTTTTCGAATAATAAAGATGGCTTAAGATATTTAAATTCCCAAAAATAAATTTTATGCATAATAGCCAAATTTTTTAATACAATGACATTCTTTATCAAAATGACTATTATGATAGAATATTCAAAACCCCAAAACCCCTTAGTGAGGTTTATTAGTGCTTTGATTTGTAGGGTATAGTTGGGGTCTTATTGGGGTTAGTAGAGAAATTTGGCCAATTTGCAAAATAACAAATAGAAATTAGCGAAATATAGGGTCTATTTATGATGAGAAATATTTAGATTTACTGCTTAAGCTTAGGTATGGTACGAGTATCAATATATATTAAGTCAATCCAGTACTGAATTATGCAGCTATAGCAAAGCTCTTTCACAAGAGTGCCTCTACTGTTAGGTATCACTGCTTGCTAGCTATTTAGCATTTTTATTCTGATTCTTGAAAGCAACCTGCAAGAAAATAAAAGTTTTCTCAAGCTCATATTGACTACCTCTGTGACTCGAAGACTTTGGAGTATTGGGCTCACTTTCCAAGAGCCCAGTGAGCTGGGATGTTTCATTGCAGGTTTCCTGACATGCCTATCTCTCCTTAGACTATAGCCAACATTTATAGAAGAAATGATATTACTTTCAAGACTGTCAACAGAGTGAAGAGAGTGATTGATTTTACAGTGCCATTTTATAGTAATAATTTAAACTATATATATGATTAAATGCAGAGAGCTATTGATAATAACATCAAGTTCATACACGCTGATGAAGCTGTATTTACCTTCAACACTTTTATCAATATGCCATGGTACAAGAAGTATGATAATATAGAAGTTTATGACTAAAAAGTAAAGGTTGTCACCCATGCAATTTAAGCTGGTATTAGCGAAGATTCAGGCTTAGAAAGTTATGTCATTCATCCTCGCTTTATTAAGCAAGAGTAATATATTCAATTCTTACACACGCTAAGAGATAAATATTACGATTAAGAGACCATTCTGTTTGTTGATAACCTCTCAGTTCTTAAGACTAAGGAGTCTTAGAAAACTTATGAAGACCTAAACATAACTCCTAATAGCCCTTAACTTAATGGAATAGAATTCTACTGGAGTTAAATCAAGACTCACTACAAGAAGCTGCTGCTGTATCATCTTATACATGACTTGCCTATAAATACAGTTTATTTGATGTAAGGTAGCTGGTACAGATAAGACAACAATATGAGCGAGAGAGGGAAGAATGAATGTTTATAAATAAGTTTTAAATTTAAATGAATGAAGAAGTTCACATATTAAACTAACCTAGAAAGGAATTTAGCTTCTCTTTCTTCTCCTCTTATTATACCATGCTTAAGCCCATATTTCTTCTCTTAGCAACAGCTCTTGCATCTATGTTTATTTCATCTGGTTTTTAGACATTTTTAAAAAAGGAACTTGCTCACCTCATGAATTGTTTGCAACTTTCTTTCTCTGTGAACCTTTGCATGCTCTTTCATAAGATATATACAAGTGCCAGATTTTGTTAAAAAGAGCATACTTGAAAGATAAGGATGCTTCTTAAGTTCCTCAAGCCAAGCTGAGCTTATTAGAATGCCTTGCTTTTTCAAGTCTTCAGGAGATAGAATATCGTTTCTTCTTAGTTGCTTCTTAAATTATTTTTCTGAGATAACTCTCTCTTAAAGTACCAAGAACACAAAAAAAAAACTGTCTCTCTGGTAGTTTATTAGAGAGTTGTTTCTTTGTATGAAGATAAACTACCAACTCATCATCATTCATCGCATCCTCATAGAGATTAGTGGCTGAAATCTCTGGGTATTTTTGTATATCTATCAACTTTATTTCTTTGTTTTTTAAGGCTTTCTTCTCATCGCAGAGTATAGCTTTTAAGAATGAAATTTTGGTACCTTCCATCGTTGGAAGGAATAAACCCACTATAGTATGTGATTAAGTATATGTCACATGCTTACCATGCTGAGTGAGGTATCGATAGAGATCTTCCTTGCTTCTTAATCTTGAGGTCATTTCTTAAGCTTCAACCCTCTTCATTGCAGTACTTTTAGATTCCATCCTTGTTCCTTCTCTTCTTATTGAATTTCAAATTTTTATATTTATAGTTCTGGATCCTACTGCTTAAAATCTTAGTATTAAATATGGGCATCTTATAGGAGGTCAACCTAGTAAGATACGTGGAGAAAGCTGGCAGAAGGTGTAACATACTTCAGAGATGGAGCTCCATTTTTATCATTTTAGTTCCATTAAATTAGTACTAAATTTGTTTAACTTATTATTATGGTCTCAGGTCATGTTTTTTTATTTGAATATAACGATTTTGCGAAAATGGTCACAGAGCATTATATAAGATACGAAATATAGATCTATAAACCCCATGTCACGTTGCTTTTTCAAAAGTTATAGTGGTCACAACACACTCCTATTTTATGGTCATTTTGTGAACATAGCAAAAAACATGAAGACTTCAGTGTCCAATATTTTTTTATTTGAATATAATGATTTTGCGAAAATGTTCACAGAGCATTATATAAGTTACGAAATATAGATCTAGAAACCCCATGTCACGTTGCTTTTTCAAAAGTTATAGTGGTCACAACACACTCCTATTTTATGGTCATTTTGTGAACATAGCAAAAATCATGAAGACTTCAGTGTCCAATATTTTTTTATTTGAATATAATGATTTTGCAAAAATGGTCACATATCATTATATAAGATCCGAAATATAGATGTAGAAACCCCATGTCACGTTGCTTTTTCAAAAGTTATAGTGGTCACAACACACTCCTATTTTATGTCATTTTGTGAACATAGCAAAAAACATGAAGACTTCAGTGTCCAATATTTTTTTATTTGAATATAACGATTTTGCGAAAATGGTCACAGAGCATTATATAAGATACGAAATATAGATCTAGCTCATAAAAACCCCATGTCACGTTGCTGTTTCAAAATTTATAGTGGTCACAACACACTCCTATTTCATAGTCATTTTGTGAACATAGCAAAAAACATGAAGACTTCAGTGTCCAATATTTTTGATTTGAATATAACGATTTTGCGAAAATGGTCACAGAGCATTATATAAGATACTGAATTGATTATAGCTATAAAAACATGTCACGGCTTTTCAAGTATAGTCGGTCAACACATCTATTTTAATACTCATTTGTGAATAGCAAAAAACATGAAGACTTCAGTGTCCAATATTTATTTATTTGAATATAACGATTTTGCGAAAATGGTTACAGAGCATTATATTAGATACGAAATATAGATCTAGCTCATAAAAACCCCATGTCACGTTCCTTTTTCAAAAGTTATAGTGGTCACAACACACTCCTATTTCATAGTCATTTTGTGAACATAGCAAAAAACATGAAGACTTCAGTGTCCAATATTATTTTATTTGAATATAACGATTTTGCGAAAATGGTCACAGAGCATTATATAAGATACGAAATATAGATCTAGCTCATAAAAACTCATTGTCACGTTGCTTTTTCAAAAGTTATAGTGGTCACAACACACTCCTATTTTATAGTCATTTTGTGAACATAGCAAAAAACATGAAGACTTCAGTGTGTAATATTTATTTATTTGAATATTACGATTTTGCGAAAATGGTCACAGAGCATTATATAAGATACGAAATATAGATCTAGCTCATAAAAACCCCATGTCACGTTGCTTTTTCAAAAGTTATAGTGGTCACAACACACTCCTATTTCATAGTCATTTTGTGAACATAGCAAAAAACATGAAGACTTCAGTGTCCAATATTTTTGATTTGAATATAACGATTTTGCGAAAATGGTCACAGAGCATTATATAAGATACGAAATATAGATCTAGCTCATAAAAACCCCATGTCACGTTGCTGTTTCAAAAGTTATAATGGTCACAACACACTCCTATTTTATAGTCATTTTGTGAACATAGCAAAAAACATGAAGACTTCAGTATAAAATATTTTTTTATTTGAATATAACGATTTTGCGAAAATGGTCACAGAGCATTATATAAGATACGAAATATATAGATCTAGCTCATAAATACCCCATGTCACGTGCTTTTTCAAAAGTTATAGTGGTCACAACACACTCCTATTTTATAGTCATTTTGTGAACATAGCAAAAAACATGAAGACTTCAGTGTCCAATATTTTTCATTTGAATATAACGATTTTGCGAAAATGGTCACAGAGCATTATATAAGATACGAAGTATAGATCTAGCTCATAAAAACCCCATGTCACGTTGCTTTTTCAAAAGTTATAGTGGTCACAACACACTCCTATTTTGTAGTCATTTTGTGAACATAGCAAAAAACATGAAGACTTCAGTGTCCAATATTTTTTTATTTGAATATAAAGATTTTGCGAAAATGGTCACAGA
>ARYC01005449.1:0-35641 GCA_000711775.1 Oxytricha trifallax | reverse complement strand
CAATTCTGGTCATTTAGACATCGCTGAACACGAAAATAAAATCAGAATTTTTATTTCTTTATAGCGCGCATAGATACAGTCATTTTAAGTTTTATTATAAGAACTGATGAGTGATTGTGTTAAACATCGATTTTTTAGGGTTTTCAAGGCAGCGGGAGAGGGTCAAGGAAATTCAAGAGATGACCTGGAATTATACAAATCCACTAAATTTGGGCTCCTGATCAAGTTTGTGACACGGGAACACCGGATATATAGTCATTTTCAAAAGTTATAGGGGGGTCAATTTGTCCATTTTTTGATTTTTATAATTTGGCCCAGGAGCCGAACCCTTCCCCGGCAAAACTCAACTTGCAATTTATATTACACAACAACTCCCGAAAATATCAATTCTGGTCATTTAGACCTCGCTGAACAAGAAAATAAAATAAGAATTTTTATTTCTTTAAAGCGCGCAAAGATATAGCCATTTAAAGTTTTATTATAAGAACTGATGAGTGAGTGTGTTAAACATCGAAATTTAAGGGTTTTCATGGCAGCAGGAGAGGGTCACGGGAAATCATGAGATGACCTGGAATTAAGCAAATCCACTAAATTTGGGCTCCTGATCAAGAGTGTGTCACTGGAACACCAAATATATAGTCATTTTTTAAAAGTTATAGGGGTGTCAATTTGTCCATTTTTTGATTTTTAAAATTTGGCCCAGGAGCCGAACCTTTCCCCGGCAAAACTCAACTTGCAATTTATATTTCCCAAAAACTCCCAAAAATATCAATTCTGGTCATTTAGACTCGCTGAACACGAATATAAAATCAGTATTGATTTATCTTCATAACGCGCAGAGATACAGGCATCTGTAAGTTTTATTATAAGAACTGATGAGTGATTGTGTTAAACATCGATTTTTAGGGTTTTCAAGGCAGTGTGAGAGGGTCACGGAAATTCATGAGGTGACCTGTAATTAAGCTAATCCACTAAATTTGGCTCCTGATCAAGAGTGTGACACGGGAACACCAGATATATAGTCATTTTCAAAAGTTATAGGGGGGTCAATTTGTCCATTTTTTGATTTTTATAATTTGGCCCAGGAGCCGAACCCTTCCCCGGCAAAACTCAACTTGCAATTTATATTTCCCAAAAACTCCCGAAAATATCAATTCTGGTCATTTAGACCTCGCTGAACACGAAAATAAAATCAGAATTTTTATTTCTTTAAAGCGCGCAAAGATACAGGCATTTTAAGTTTTATTATAAGAACTGATGAGTGAGTGTGTTAAACATCGATTTTTAGGGTTTTCAAGGCAGCGGGAGAGGGTCACGGAAATTCATGAGATGACCTGGAATTAAGCAAATCCACTAAATTTGGGCTCCTGATCAAGAGTGTGACACGGGAACACCAGATATATAGTCATTTTCAAAAGTTATAGGGGGGTCAATTTGTCCAATTTTTGATTTTTATAATTTGGCCCAGGAGCCGAACCCTTCCCCGGCAAAACTCAACTTGCAATTTATATTTCACAACAACTCCCGAAAATATCAATTCTGGTCATTTAGACCTCGCTGAACACGAAAATAAAATCAGAATTTATTTATCTTCAAAGCATGCAAAGATTTAAGCCAAATTACCTATTTTAGATATTTCCATATTTATTATTAAACTCTTTATTTTTGGGTTGAGGGCCGGAAATAATCTATGTTTTTATTTTTCTTCTCATACTTTCTGCTAAGTTTTCGATCCCTTATTCTTAAACTTCAACTTCTTATACTTGTTATAAAGAAATGAAGATTGAAATATTTTCTAATAGAATAATTAATTTACCTTAGTTTTTTTTATTTTGTGAATTGTTTTAATTTTTTTGTATATCTAAGGTTTATTTTAGGTGCTCTTTTTTGAATATTCAAAGTAGTCAATTTGTGATTTCTGTTTTTATGCTTGATCACATTATCTCTGTTTTCTTTTACGAATACTTATCTCTTGAGGTGTCTTTCTAGTTTCATTTTCCCTCCTTTAATCTCTCTTTTTAATTTCTTTTTTTATAAAAATTGTTTAATATCCCTGTCTTTTAAATGAATATATTATTAAAAACTTTTAAAAGTAACTGAAGAATTATTTTTATATTTTTCTATACTTTAGATATTTTAAGATTTCTTAAATTAATTTTAATAGTTTGAAATATCCTTACAAATTATTTAAGTAAAAATACAATAAACTACTTTTTTTAAATTAAATTATTGAATTTATTGATTTTCAATAATTTGCATATATATTTTAAAATCAATTGTTTTTTTCCTTAGTTTTATTAAGAGTATAGTTTAATTCCTTTCTCAAATTAATAGATTTTTCTTTATCTAATTCTAACATTCGAAATTTTTATAATATAATTATAATTTTTTATACGAAAGCTTTTAAATATTAATTATTCTTATTACATTAAAACTTAAACTTATTAACAAAATTAAAAATGGAAATCTCTCTGATCAGTGCTATTCTTCCTCATCTTCGTCGTCATCATCATTTTCATAATCTTAGTCTCATCTGTCTGTGGTATTTCCTTGTACCTGTGGTCTTACCAGGTAGGACCACTATAAAATAAATTTTAGATATGTTTCTGCCACTTACATTTTTTATGAGTGGTCCACCTTCACCTGCTTCTTATCAATACGATTACTTGTCGCCATTTTAAGTTTTAAAATTAATAAATATATTACTTATAATAAATTATGAATAATATATTTTCAATATTATAGCAAATTACTGCTTATGACGATTATAGAGGAACTTAGTTACTTGAAGAAAACAGAGTAATCCAAAAGATATGGGTACCTAAGAGCTAGCTGATGTCTGCAAACTTATACTGTTATCAACAAATAACCAATCATCAATCAAAATATAAAAACAAAGTTTTAATCATCTTAAAATGTAAAGAAATGCTGAGAACACGATGCAAATACTAAGGATGATAGTATTCAAAGACAATATTCTAGCTTCTTAAACACAAAATGATATCAGAAAATTATTTAGGGAAATTAAGCTATGCCAGTAACTAGAGAAGAGTTTGTTGTTCAATGACACCAAAGAAACCTTAATCTTTACACTTGATTAAAAATAATAAAGTTAAGATGTCTAATAATTCATTAGCAAATAATAATAATAATATATAATAATAATTAATCCACATAGGGGGCTCGAATGCCACCCAAATATTATAATGGTTAAATCACTATATAAGGGTCAAGTCCTTTATAATTAAACAAATATGTTTTTATAATGTTCACTGAATCTTCATTTTTTACTTTTTCTCTTGTTGCTTGGTCTTCTTCTTCTTTGCTTGTTTCTTCTTCTGCCTCCTTTCTATCCTCTCTTCTTATCTCTGTGCACAATGATTGCGTTGTCGCCCTTGTCAATAAATTTAAATTTATGATCAAGGTTCTGAATTTTTATAGAGGAGTAAATCTTTTATTATGCAACATAACTTTTAAGCCTTGAGTTAATTAGCTAAATTAGGTTACTCTTAAGGAAGTGAGTTTGTTTTTGGATGTATTTTTTAATTTATTTGAAGTCAATTATTTATTGTATTCTTGCATTGCATTTTACCAGGACGCAGATATTTACATTTGCTCATACATTCTTTATGAGAAGCAGTGATATTTGCTTTAATGAGTCTGCAGCGTTATTATTATCATTTTCCAGTAAAGTTTTGATTTATTCTTGTGAATAACTGATCATGGTACAAAGTTATCTGTACTTGAACGAACCCATCTTATCGATTGAATCTGCAAATTTACTTAAAATTATGTAATGTTTTGAGTTAATAGCTTGGACCCGCACTAATATATTAGATTATCTTGTATTAATTCTTAATTGAAGTAAAGCTTTAAATAAACAAAAATTTTCGTCAAGGTTAAATTCTAGGTCTTGATCCTATTTAAGGTTGACAATCAATAATCATATCTTATTAATTCATTTCTTATTTAATAAGTTTTGGATCCTATCTTTATATTAATAATTTACTAAAACACACTGAAAATGGAGTATTCATTGCAATGTCTAATTAATTTTAGAGAAGTTCAATTATAGTTACAACACTCGACGAATCTTCATTGAATTCATCGCATTAAACTTCTTTGCATTCATCACTCCAGTCAGAGTGGTCATTATCGTAGTCATTTATTATTTTCTTTTCAATTAATTATTTTTAGAGGTAATTTTATTCTTGTTACAAAATTTTATATATAATTATTTAGTCTCAGCTTTTAGTTTATGGATATTGTTATTTTCCCACTCTTTGATATATAATTTTACTTTGTCTTATTAAGCCACTTTCTTCTCAGAGACCCAGGGCTTTTCATAAATGTCAAGATTTATAGTTGGTGGAGGTGACTCTCTGTTATCTTTCTTCCTGTTTAATTTTTCATCAGTTCTTCATAGTGGTATGAATTTATTATTGATTTAATTAGTCTGAGTAGCTAGTATAAATAAATATAATAATACTTATTTATAAAGAAGGGATATATATATCAAATATATATAAATATTTCATTAATTCTCACATTCTAGCATAAATCAATCTAGTTTAAGTTATGCCACATCATAGAAATATGATATTATAAGAAAATTATTATCATCAAAAGTTAAACAAAATAAATTTAAAATTGAATGACACCAATAATTCTGGATTAATGAAATTATTGCTATTTCACAAGTGTCTATACGCCATATATTTTATATACAAATTAATTAAAAATAATTTTTAATTAGTTTTAAATATATAAATACAATTTTGATAACAATTATTTTTAATTAGGAGCGATTTTAAAGATACAACGATTTACAAGCATGATGATATTATTATAAATGAGATTTTGAGAGTGATCCTGGAAAGATAATATGATGTAAGTCTTATAATTCCAATTGAGAAATTAGTTAGATTTATTCTTCAAGACATAATAATAAACAAGGTAAATGATAAAAGTAACAGCATATTCTGATTCAAATTCATATTAATACTTGACCCACTAACATAAAAATTATTTGAAAAAAAATTAAAGCTCTTAATGCAGAGTTTTACACTAGTAAGCACTATCACAGCGCTCTGTAGAGATGACATCTCTTCGAACCTGATAACTTTTCTTTCCGTGAACACCTGCTATTGCTTATTAGGCTGTTAAAATATCATAACTGAATATTTTCTGATACTAAAAACAATTTAATTAATATTTATTGACATTATTTACAATTTTGATGATACTTTCACCCAGTGTCTAGTAGATTCTTTTTGTTGTAGTTTTTCATGATAAAAATAACTGAAAATCCTTTTATTGCTGTATCCAGCTTATCAAATTTAAAATACCAGCTTCTCGATTAATAGAACACTGATCAACTTTTGTCTAACATTCATGTGCTTTATTTTAAATTCACTCAGATTTCATTTATAAACAGTTTTAATCTGAATATTTTTAATTTTATATAAGAAATACAAATGAAATATTGAAAAATTAATTCTGTTAAAAAAAGAAATTTAGTTAATATCATTAAAAATAATTGTCATTTTAATTTTCAATTATGTTTAAAAGGTACTTTATTTTTATCATTCAGCAATTATTAATATTTATTAGGACAAAAAAAAGTTTCCAATTTTAATTTAAAATACCAATACTATATTAAAGATTTATTTAATATTTTTTTAAGATATTTTTTAGATATTATAAATTAAAAATACCTCAAAATTAATTTAAAAAATTCCAAATAAAATTAATTATCAGATTGAAATTTTTAAATGTATATTATTCTAATTAAATTTTTAATTTATACTTTAAAATTTCTAATTTATTTATTATGAAAATAATTAATTAGAATTGATAGAAAACTTAAATATCAAAATTCATAATGTTAGATTAATTAAAATTTAAAGAACGCATATACCAACAAAATTATTGATATTTTAATTAATAAAGTATATTTCAATAATTGAATTAATTGTCACGCCATATCTTATCACAAAGCAGCACATCCATGTCTAAATAAGGTAAATAAACTGTAAAAGCCTTCCTTGAGTAAAAAAATAATTAATATGACCATCACTTATATAAATAAATAGTCATTAAAATTATTGCGAGGTACCACCCCAAATATTGATAAAATATAAAGCAAATAGGTAAAATGAGAGAAGTGCAAATACATAGCAATAAACCACAAATATAACTGTAATGATTTTAATATATTACCAGATTTAATTTCATGATCTACTTTTAAAATACAGATTGATAAATTAGTTTATTGGATCACAGTACCGATCACTCAATAAAAGTTCCAATCAAGCAGATCACCAATCAAGCCGGTTAAATTAGATGCAGAGTGATGTGAGGCACGGTTACTGCCTGCTGAATGTACTGTAGGGAGTCAATGTAACAATTTACCGTTTTGATCAATCTGATTTCTCGTATTTGGTACAAAGTGAGACCGGATGATCTGATCAATTATGAATATTCATAAGTGAATTATTTTATTGTAAATAATTATAAAATACGCTTATTTCTTTTAAAGTGCCTTGCTAATCGGCCCTATTATCTATAGTTGAATCTTTCACATGTATATCTTTGTTTCTCCTGGCACATCACCGTCAATCTATAGTATCTTCAGGAATTGAGCGTTCTGCAGAATGGGAATGGACTTCCTACCTCTATAATGTTCTTTGTAGTTAGTTAGTTTTTAGCACATAATTAAAGGGTAAATATTACGATTAATCACTAGAGTAAGTACTTAAAACCCTCAAAATACTCACCCAAACTGATCCAAGATCCGTCTTCTCTGAGTGATCTAATTTTTATCTTTCTCTTTTTGTCTCAAACTTGACAAGTTATCTTCTTGTGTAGATCTATCAGCGTAATTCTTGTGAGAAAAGCCACTTTTTCTATTTTCATTATTCTGTCAAAGGGAAGGCTATTTGAAGTTAGGAGTACTTGACATCATCGAAAAATGATTTCTGGAACTTTAAATTTGTGATTTAGTAGGTAACTTTCCCCCTCAAGGAAGCTTTTCATTGTGGCAATGTTTGTTTTGCTGAAAAATTGCCTTTGAGATTTCATTTATGATAATGATTGATGGTTTCTTCTCTGTTCTGCCTGTGGCTCTCTAGAACTGGCTGGATGATTCCTGAAATCTTTTAGTTATAAACATCTACTCGAGCATTTTGACAATTGTAGTTTTACCTGTATCCGGGTCTCCATAGAGCCAGACAGCATTAATTTTGTTTTCGCATTTTCTGAAGATCACTTTCAATAATTAATCTAATACTTCATGATAATTGCCAAGAGACATAAAGTCATCATCTAGTTTGGGAACTGCCTGACCTTTCTTTTTCACTTTCTCCAAATAGCTTTGCAGTTGCTCTATCTATCTTAGCTGCACCATCTAGACCTATCCTATTTATTTGTAGTACTAAAGATTGATTTTAATATGGTTATTTTTATGGTTTACTATCTACACAAGCTTTCGAATGTCACCAATGCTATCTTCATAATAATCCTTTACATCTTGAATACTGCCATTTTGCATTACCACTATCAACTTCTCTCACTATTTCCTCCTTCCTTATTCGTGCTGACAACTGATCCGTTAATAGTGATGATTTGTCACTCTTACCAAAGCCATCAATTAAATGATTGAAAAACTAATTATGTCCATGAATTAGCTTTTTAAAATATGTTTGACGTAAATTGAGTTGATACTCTTCACTCCTAGCTAGAATTCTTCAATCACAGAGTTGCCATTGTATCACTATGATGTAAATTAATTATTGATGAGGCCAGGCTGACCATACTTAACGTTATTAATTATGTATTCAATGACATTAAATGTATCCTAAAATTTAAGAATATGGCTCAAGCGTGGATTTATTGATAATATCTTTTTCTCAATCTTTTTGAAATTTTCTTCCGTAATACTGAAGACGATCGAGAACAAGAAGTAGTGTCTGAGACTGTATTTGTATGAAAAAGATCCGTTTCTTATATTATTTCTATTTTGAGCCAAGAAAACTATAAAAGAAGTACCTGATTTCTCCCCTCATTTTAAACTTTTAAATAAATGAATTAATTATAATTCACTTATGAATATTCATAATTAATCAGATCATCTGGTCTCACTTTGTACCAAATACGAGAAATCAGATTGATCAAAACGGTAAATTGTTACATTGACTCCCTACAGTACATTCAGCAGGCAGTAACCGTGCCTCACATCACTCTGCATCTAATTTAACCGGCTTGATTGGTGATCTGCTTGATTGGAACTTTTATTGAGTGATCGGTACTGTGATCCAATAAACTAATTTATCAATCTGTATTTCAAAAGTAGATCATGAAATTAAATCTGGTAATATATTAAAATCATAACAGTTATATTTGTGGTTTATTCTATGTATTTGCACTTCTCTCATTTTACCTATTTGCTTTATATTTTATCAATATTTGAAATAAGACCAATCTTTAGTAATAATTATTATATGAGTTTAGGATTCAAATCAAATTGATATAGAAAAAATAAGATTAAAAAATATTTTAAAACGGATCTTCCTTGAGATTTTAGAAACTATTTAGTTTCATCATTAATCTTCTCATTAACAACACAAAGTTAAACCATTTGGTCTGGTGAAATTCAGATATTTTTATTAATAATTTGAATTTAAATAAATATTTTTTTAATAGTAATAACAATAGTAATAGTAGAATGGTCAATGTATAACTAGAAAAAAAAATTGCATCTTCATTTCGCTATTACTGATGTTATTCTTGTTAATTTTTTAGTCTTTCTTTTCACTTTACTTTGCCAAGAAAGTGTCTTTCTTCACCATCACTGGACTTAAGTATGACCTATGTAAAATAAAAAAACATATATTATTTTTATATCTTATTAAGTGAACAATAGAACACACAGTAAATGCAATTCTTTTTTATTATAATCAATTAGTTATTTATTAAAATTCATTATATATAAATATCATAAATTTAAGATTATATATAGAAGTTAGTTGATGTGCTCATATTATCTTGTAGTAGTGACTTAAAGTTTAAACTATATAACTTTAATATATTTCCATATTAATCTCATGTAGTATGATTATCTAGGATATTGTAAGTTATTAATTCTTATTTTTAGGTTAGGTTTTTTCAATATTGAAATGTTGTCACTGCAGATAATCATATGGTAGTATCAATAATTAAAGTTTTCTATATTTTTTATTTAAGATGCGCAGACTTAGGAATAAAATGAAACAGCAATTGTTGAAAATTGTGATTTAGTAACAAATATAGTTCCCTAAAATCTATGGATTAGAAAAGATGACATGAAAAGTCGCATATTTCTACTAGCCTAAGAAATCAGATATTATTTTGGGTATGAAAAATTTCAAAAAAAGCTAGCTCATAGTAAAGGAATAATTTAACATCTTCACCTCAATATTTAGAGAAAAATCGAACATTTATGTAGAACAATTATTAATAATAAAACACTTTGACTAATCTTAATTATACTTTTAGAAATTAATTGATTAGACGAGCTAAGTCTAGATTATATTTTTGGAAAAAGCTTGCATGCTTAAATAAACTTAAATATAATTTATTTAGTTTTTAATTATTTAACTGTTATTTTTATATACCTCTTCTTATATGAATGTATAATTTATAATTTATGAAACAAAGATTACTTTATTATACTATTAACATTTATATTAATGTTTAAAAATTTTGTTAAATAAAAAAATAATAATTTTCATTAAATAATAGTTCATAATATATCATTTTAATTTATTCACCTAATTCTTCATGCACTGTTATAAGTAAATTTTATTAATAAAATAATTAAATAAATATTTTTTCACAAAATATATTATCATTCGCTGGAAAATGAAACAATTATTCAAATTTACAAAAATAAGTTATTTCCTCATTTTTTGCACATTTATGAAAAATAAGTGGAAAACTTTAATTAAAATTGAAATATAATTTAAATAAGGAAAACTAAACATGGTGGAGATGGAGCGACTGGTTACTCAATAAAATTTGTAAGTTACAAAAAGCATATCTAAAAAATTTATATTTCAGCAATAGGTATCCTCCAGAGTGGTGTAAGCAACATACGATAATTTCGATAGACAAGAGTTTAGCAATACATATTCAAGCACCGGTACGTTAAATAAAATATTGCAGGAAAATACTAATACAGATGACAATGCTGTTCTAAGATATTATTTCTGTTCTTGGTAATACTAATACTTATAAGTTTAATCATTTTTCATTTTATTTTAAAGTTTTCCACTTATTTTTCATAATTACTCCAAAAGTAATAGCTGTCTAATTATTCTATAAGTTCCAATAGCCCTCAAATAAATAAATTTCTTGCAGCTTAACAGCCTAGTGAGGGAACAATCAACCGAGGTACATTATTATTATTTAAAATTTAAGATTATGAGCCTTACGGATATTAATACTTTGGCTTTCGATACATATTCAGCTCAAATAAATAAAGTTACTTAATCAAAACAATTAACGGAGTGGTTTAAAAAACACTTGAATCTCTTTCCCATTTCTTAAAATGAAGGGCTAATGTGAGTTTTCTTTGCTTCTAATGTCATTCTTGGTTGTACTTTTATTATCGAAGTATGATTACTTAAAAGCAGAATTCTATAAGATTAACATGATTGACTAAAAGTTAAACAAATAAATAAATTTTGATTAATTTGTCGATACTAGAATAATTATAAGTGATTTTTATATTTATATTTCTTTCAACTTTCTTGTGTATATATATAAAATCCCTTTAGTCTAGTAAGAATAAAGATTGCAGATTTAGAATGATAAAATTAAGTTTTAATTATTATTAGCGCAAATTATTAAAGTTTTGGCAAATTATTAAAACCATTTACTCGAATAATTGTCTCTATAAAAAAAACAAATCAGGCTGCGTATATTTAATTTTAGCCTAATTATATTTAATTTCAGCCAATTATAATTTATTATTAATTTATTATTCTTAAATTCCAATCTTTATTCTTAATTGACTAATGGGGTTTTATATAAATATATGAAAAATCATCACTAATTAGAATGAAGTGTTTATCATTTTAAATGTTTTTATTAAAAAATTTAATATGATTGATATAAGCATTTTTCTTTTTATATTCGAAAATAGAGTGATCTTGCTAATGAAATTCCCATAATAATATTATAGATAATTTCTAAATCTTTTTATAATGTGCGATTTAATACAAAAGCTCACATTCACGAATTTGAAAAATTAAAAGATGTAAGTGATCCCTTAGACAACCAACGAAAAGATGAGAATTATTAGAAAATTCACAGAATAGTAAACGAATAATTCAAGAATTATCAGTACAGTAAGAAACATTGAGTTGATAAGTTTAGTTAAGTCAAGAAATAATTTCTCAATTTCATTATTCAACTCAATGATCAAGTCCAGATACGATTATTGCTAGATATTTCTTAAGGACAGAGATGAAAAAGAATCGCATTTATAACGAGCACAGGGTAATCGGAACTTACTATAAGAATAAAATTAGTTTTAACAATGAAAAAAAGCCAAAGCATTTCAAAAATCTCTTTATGCGGAATTCGATTTGCCATAGTATAGTAAAAGAGCAGATGGTTAAAAAAAGCACACAAGAAATTGTAATTATTATTTTGAGGTATTTATCAATCTATTATTGATATAATAATTTAAAAATAGGTAAAATTGAGAAACTTTAATACAGATTTAAGACTATATAAATATAACAGCCCTGAATTTGATAATTTGTAAAATGAAATTATTGTGATAAAAATAAAGTAATTATTTTGTTGTATGCAATCGATAACATTTCAGCCATCTAAATAGGCACTTACCAAGAACAAAAATATTTCGAAATTTTAGTTTTTACTAATAATTTTTTCAATGCACCTACCTACAAGCCACAATTGTTTCCAAAGAAGCAAACAAAGATTATCTGATATTCTATGACTATTTAAAACATAAGTAAATAATACCTTGATATTTTTAATTTTATCAAAATGCTTTTCCCCTAAATTTTCAAGAATAATAATGAGAATATAATTGGGTATTTTCCTCACTGAGTGTCTCATTGTCTGCATCAAATAAAATTGAGGAATGTGCTATCAACAGGAGTACTGCCGCTCAAATAGGACTGCAAGTTTACGAAACAATGGCCGAGGCTAAGAAATACACTCACTGCGAAGCTTCAGTAATAATCGTGATTACCCCCTAAAGACATGAAGAATCATCATGATTTGTGAAGTTGGTGGAGGAGCAGAAGAGACAGTTCCTGAATGATGATTAAATAAAAATTACAGAAATCTTTAAAACTTCATTTTTTCGCTGGTCAATACTCACCTTTATAGTTGCATAGAACAATTTAGTTCTATCTTTTCTAAATGAAAGTGTTGGGCTATAGAAAAGTTTCGAGATATTTTTTCGTACTGTGTCTATGTTGTTCATAATACAGCTAGATTAGAAGGAGTGTGACCATACTTATGAGAAACAACAAAAGGGAAGACCCTTGTCTTTTATCTATCGTAATTATATTGTGAACATGTTTATATTAGAGAATATTATAATCTCAATTAAAAAACCAGAATGTTAAATTAATAATACTAATCTACTTATCAAATTCAGGGCTGTTATATTTAAATAGTCTTAAATCTGTATTAAAGTTTCTCAATTTTACATAATTTTAAAAGTATTTTATCGATTTAGCACTTATACCTGACTTGGAAAACCCGCTTGTAAAATCTAACTTTTAAAAGCATAAATTAAGTGATTATGACTTATACATATATGCTAAGCAGGTGAAATAATTTTAAGCATTTTATTGAATTCTTAAAGTTATATTTATTATATCGGTCCGTTTGTGAAAAAAATGCTGGATCAGCTACGACAAGACTTTTGAACTGACACTCTATTCAGAGCAGCCTAAGGAATATACTAAAAAAGCTGCTTTTTAATTGACTAAAAATCCTACTGAGATTTATTCATGTGTCTTTCATCATATATTATCGAAGAATAAGTGGTTTGATATATTCATATTTGATTTTGACGTCTTAAATGAAAATCGAAATATCAAAGACTTGATAATGGTAATAAAAACATTTGGGAGGACAATAAAACATATCAGGAATAAAATTCTAGTGAAAAGTTTCAATGACAGTAAGAAGCACTACTCAATGGTGGCTTTCGTAAGATATCTAAAAGGGTATGTTCACAATAAAGAATGTCAGAGAGAAAATCTAGAGTGATTTCAAATTTATAGATGTTTGATAACATTAAAGTAAAGAAAAGAAAATATTATAAAGCAAGGTATGGTATAACAATAGCATGCATAAGATGAAGACGAGTAATATTTAAGAATATATTGTAAAAAAAAAATTTATAAAAAAGCAAAATTAAATGGCAAAATTGCAAGTGGTAATATTAATTGAATTAAATAAATTTTAAATATTATTCATAATATTAATTTATAATTAATTAAAGGTAATACACTCCTTAGTTTGAAAATGTTAATATTTATGAGCTAATAATTATCTACATTTAAATTTATATAAAACTTTTAAAATTTTGAATTATAAATTACTAAGTTTCACATATTTTCGCTTTGATTTTTATCTTTCCTTTTACAATTATTATTTGTAAGAATATGCTTAGCTCACTATATCATATTTACACATAGATAATTTTTATTATTAAATGCTGAAAAAGCATGATTTCAATCTTTTTCAATCTGAGTAGGCAACACCAATCTTAGCATATGGGTGAGACTTTAGTTCTTCTTCTTAGATTTGTCTTTAGGTTATTCTAGATTATTAAAATTTATGGATTTCTTAGAATTGTCTTTCACGGACTTATAGCGATCTCGATTCTTTTACACACACTCCATTATTCAGTGAATCGATTATATTGTCATGAATTAATAATTTGCTGTCTATAATTTATTTTAAAAGAAAGCCCTTAAAAATATGAGGTCTCATGTCTTTGACATCTTTCAATTTCATTAAATGCTTGAGTAACGAGGGAGTCTATCGTCATCTTCTTCTTCTTTTTTCCAAAATAAGACTTAATCGGTATGTCGTTTTCAAGGTTACTGCTATAGCTCTCTATTATACAATTGATAATCATAATATCTTGCAATTATTTGGCTTAAGTCAAAATCTGCAAATCTTTGACATAAGTCTTGTATTGTTAAAAAAATAAGCGCTGGTTTCTGGAAAGAGTATGATCAAAGTATTAGTGGCTCTAGAATGTATATAAGAAAATTTTGTCATATTACTCTGAGGCAGCAGAGTATACAATAAACTCAAATTCTCTTCTAATTTAAGTAGATCTTCATCTTAACCTGTCTTTAGCCCCAAAGATAATTTGATGCTTACCATTTAATCTTTTTTTACGCTGTCTATGACTCTTATTTTTGAGTCTGAGCAATTTTTTAATTTTTCTTCTTGTGCTCTGAATAGGGTGTCATTAAAATCAAATATTATGGTTTTCTTGTCTATATTTATATTATTTAGAATTCTTAAATAAAATGGATTTGGTTAAAAATTTGATAGATTAATACAATTTATAAACTTACTAGGAGAAGTCTTTTAAAACTTGATTTAGAAATTATGAACCCACTTGTCATATTCACTTTTGATAATTTATTGAAGTATATTTTTCTCTTTTTAAAATTGGACAAACAGGGCATCTTTAATTCCCTCCTTATATTACTCAATGTTCATGTCATTTCCTAAAAATATACTGTTGTGGTTTATTAAGCCAAAAGTCCCAATTTTGCTACTCACTTCAAGCTGACAAGCTTCATGTGCAATGTTTTCAATCTTTTCGCTTAAACCTTTTAACAAATATTCGCAAGATTTGGATAGTTCATTTAACTATGTTTTTTGCGATTTAACTGTGTATACAACTAAAGATTTAGTTTTATTTTTAATTTTTTCCGTTTTATTTAAGCCAAATAGAGTAATTCATTACTTCTCTTAGATTAGTAGGCAGTTTATAATTTTTAAAATTAGGCCTCACTCTGTTTATTTTTAATGTTATCGACTTGTTATTGAAAAAATTGATAAAATAGGAAATTATAGTAATGTAAATAAATCTATCATTTTTAATTAATCTTGACTGCCACTAAATATGATAGGCATTAATCGTATTTTTATTAAATTTAAAATTAAATTAATATATATATATATATATAAATATATAAATAAAAGTGATCAGGTGGTCTGACAGGGGTCTTTGATTGTCCACAGAAATGTCTTATATAATTTTACATATATTACCGAAGTTTAGTTTGATAAAATGGAAGCAACATACCGGTCACCATTAAGGCTGATATTTTATTGAGTGAGCGGCCACTAATACCTTATAATTGCGAGGGCTTGGTAAGTTTAGTGTTAATAATATCTAAAAACTGCCACTTATTCTTATTACATATTCAGAGCGAGGGCGCCCTGACCTCTCGAAGCAGTACCAAGATCTAATGAATAGATACCTGGTTTCAGTCACATCAAAATCTACACCAATCATTCCAATGAGATAAACTACCTCTGCATTCGTTTAAAGTTTTATATTCTACCGGAGGCAATAAGTAATAATTCATTGAAAAGAAATGCAAGTGGATTATAGTTCTGTTGGAACTAACCGCCATACTTCTCGGACATCATTTATTCGACCTGTTCTCATAAGTAGTGGATGAATTAAAGCTAATTTACGGGCTCTCACACAATTACGAGTAATTTATCGCAAAAGAGTATGCTAAGGGGAGAAGGATCATAACTGCAGGATCGCGGAGCTAGAGGCGCTTTCGATGTTACGAATGACTATATGATGGAGAGGCTTTAAGGGGAGCACAATAAAAAGATGATTACATTCGGATAAAAATCAAGCGATTTACCCAGTTAGTTGATTTTGCAAAGGCATACAACTCAATAAACTAAGCCGATCAAGTGATATGGAAATCCGTTTTAATTTTTAAGGACAGGGCACCAATAATTACATCTCTCCAAGAATATATTGCTGAACTTAAAAAAAGATCAATGATTCCGTAACCCTAAGGATGCAGATCTACAAGCACTCGGTTACCTCCGAATTCTCGATGCCCTATAATGAGCCCCTAATCAGACGCAAGAATTGGAAGTTTTACAGCATGTGCATATACGGGCCAACCAATACCGGAAAGAAAAAAATCACTATCTTTCTGGAGTAAATATTCGTGTACGAAAAATACGCTCAGTCAAATTCGCATTTCACGTCCCAGTGAAACAAGGGAAGGCAAGCGAGGCTAAAATACTTATAGCGAACGAGCTTAATCCTCCGAAGGTATTTGAATAATCTAGGAATGCAGGGATGAACGGTTGATTGAGGATGAAGGAATGGCCATAGAGCAGAAATACGGCGGCGTGAAATACAAGTACACGGGACGCTTCATAGTATTAAAATAAAATACTTTGCCTTTTAGCAAAATGGACCCCAAAGATGTCAATGCTTTCAAGTCAAGATGTCTGCTCTGCCAATCTGTGATACCGACACATACGAGGAGGAGACATTCCCTTTTACCGCACTAATGAGAGCACGGTTCCTCCACACAAAATTTCTAGCCGATAAAAGAGAACAGAATGCACCGTTTAAGAACAGATAGACGGCGGTTAGAGACAGAGGATAAATGTTTAGTGATATATAAGGAGTAATGACGTAATCTAAACATCGGTAAAATATTTAAATAAATTTATGTAAAATTATATAAGATTTCGGTAGACCACCAAAGACTGCCAGACCACCTGACCACTAATATTAATACTATATATATTATCTATTAGTTTTAATTTAAAATTTAAATCAAATATGATTAATGCCTCTCGTATTTAGTAGCAGTTAAGAATAATTATAATTGATAGATTTATTTACATTGCTATAATTTCCTATTTTTATCAATAATAATAAAGTCTAATCAAAATATGAAAACTGTTATGTAAGAATAAAAAATTAAATTAAATAGGAATATGATCTTATCTAATAATATATAAGCTAAAATCAAACTGTAGCTTATTTTGAAAAAAAAGATTAAGCGCTTATTTATTTTATTTTAATTAATTAACAACTATGTAATAATAATGGAATTTTCTTTTTTTTCACTTTTCTGATTCATTTGTATTTTAGGGCTTGTCTGTTCATATCGATGGAGAACTTTTCATTGAGACTGTTTCTTGTGTATTTTTGTTGAAATAATTTAGAAATCTTCCTAAAAAATAAAAATTTCAAATTTTACAGTAGCAATAACAGCAAAAACAAAAGCAATAACAGTAAATTAGCAGTAATAACAATAATTCTAGCAATAATAAATGCACAATTGAAATTCTATAGAGCTTCAATAATTAAAATTAATCATTAAAGAAGTTATCATTATTTTCATCATCAATTTCTTCGTCTTATTAACTACAAAAAAAACTAAGAAATATTAAAAATTAAGATTTTTTTAGAAAAATCCCAGTGCATTTATTATTGCTAGAATTATTGTTATTACTGCTAATTTACTGTTATTGCTTTTGTTTTTGCTGTTATTGCTACTGTAAAATTTGAAATTTTTATTTTTTAGGAAGATTTCTAAATTATTTCAACAAAAATACACAAGAAACAGTCTCAATGAAAAGTTCTCCATCGATATGAACAGACAAGCCCTAAAATACAAATGAATCAGAAAAGTGAAAAAAAAGAAAATTCCATTATTATTACATAGTGTTAATTAATTAAAATAAAATAAATAAGCTCTTAATGTTTTTTCAAAATAAGTTTACAGTTTGATTTTAGCTGATATATTATTAGATAAGATCATATTCCTATTTAATTTAATTTTTTATTCTTACATAACAGTTTTCATATTTTGATTAGACTTTATTATTAATGATAAGACGAATCATTTCTCAACAGAATTTTGCTCACCCTCTTCCTCATCTTAAAGCGAGAACATACATTCATCTGAGTTTTCTTGGAATTCTTCAATTATCAGATTTTCTTAACACATTTTAATTTATAAATGTTGGTTTTATTAGTAGTATCTGGCAGCCAATTTCTTTTATTTGCTAATGCTGACAAAGGGACCTTGTCCTTAGATTCCTTTTAACAAGTTGGAGTTTAGGTTATTAGTATTTATTGATAAATCTAGAGCTTGCTACGTGCTCTTATTTATTGGCACGTTGGCTCCTTGACTATTACTTATTAAATTACTAAACTTATTCCGGGGTTAGATCCTTTCACCTGCCATCGATCACCTCGAATAGTTTAAGTATTGTATAGATTGTAAAAAGATTTAGGAGGAGATAGTTTAGATTTTTTTCCTCTAACTAATAGGACTGTCTGACCATATTAAACTGCTTACTACTTTCTAAATTTATTTTAAACTTACATTTGAACTTTTTTCGATTTATTAAGGCTTCCATTTGAGCAGGTGATAATCAATACTAACTAAGGGGCTTCGAGTTATAAAATTAGAAGCACCACCTAACTCTACGAATATTTTTAATATTGAGGCAGTAAAAATTGCTGTTGAAATTTGTAAATTTAGTTGTTATTTTCTTATCTGTTACCGGTGCCCCACATTTGATCATTAATTATCTTAAAAGTTATCCTATTGTTTGAGTCTTTAATATTTGTTGAGTTAATTCCACCAGTCTGGTTAAATGAATATTATTGTAAATATTGCAAACTGGATTGGTTGATTAATTTGAATTAATAAAAACTTAGACTAATTTTCTTGGCAAGGTCTTTCTATTTGAATATGATTTATTTCGTTTAGAGACCATAACACAATGTTTGTATTCCATGTACCAACTAAAAACCTACAATATTTCCAAATAGTTTATTATTATTATTATTATCTAATGAATAGTTATAACTGCCTAGTAATTAGATATTTGTTTAAAAATACTTGACCGTACTGTGATGAGCATGTGCAACCAATAATTAAAGCAAATTTCTTTTTAATCTTATGTGAAATTTTTCATTAAAGCAAATCATTATCGATAAAACATGCAATTAAGCTATTGCTACACTTTAAAAATATTGAGAAAAATGATTTTAAGTTTTCAGTAAAAATCCTTGAGGACTCTTTTATATAGGCCTTGCATATCATCAGCTCTAAATAGTGAATTAAGGAGAAATCATTTCATACAGTCACAGCCAAGAGACATTAGTCCCTCTTTGAATCGTAAGGCTCATACTTCCAAACTTCAGGGTTTGTATAATAAGGTGCACCCGTTTAAGTGTAATTTAAGTCTGTGAAATTAGAAATCTTTGAAACGTTCATATCACTAAGTTAAGCTGTGCAATCTTTAAACAGAATTACGTTTGCAGACTATTAACTTTAAATCTCTATGCATATTCCCATTTCTAGAAGCGCTTTTTATGCTCTAATCACCTAAAAATAGAAATTTATAAAATATAAGTAAATTGATTTATTCAAAACCTTTCAAATATTATTTTCTATAAATTCTTTGCCTTTCTTTTGATGTTTAAAAATTTTGTAAAATAAATCTCCATTATCTGGACATTCCAATACGATACTAAATGCAAATGTTTATTTTCGGTTAAAAATATTGATAAAAAATAGATAATATTAGGAAATTTAGGAAATAGAGATTAATTCATATAATAAAGTAATCTTTACTCCAAGTAATTATACTAGCGTGTTATTGTATTTAGATTAATAAAGTTTTAGTATTAAACTGATTGTACATTATACATTGTACAGCTTTATGTTTTTTTTGTTTTTATTAATATTAAGGCGTACTTTAAAACTGTACAATCAGTTTAATACTAAAACTTTATTAATCTAAATACAATAACACGCTGGTATAATTACTGGGAGTAAAGATTACTTTATTATATGAATTAATCTCTATTTCCCAAATTTCCTAATAATGTCTTTTTATCAATAATTATTACATTTTTATGGTGTTTAAATTTATATAACTTATCTTATTGATTGAGCTTCTTAATCCCAGAATCCTCTTTGTAGATAATAACATACTGAGTTAAATTTTGTGTATTTTAAAATGTATACTTCATATTTTATTTCTTTAATATTAGGATGTTGAAGAAGATATCCTGAAGATATCATAAAGATATAGTGAAGACATCTTTAGGAAGTGCTACTACAATAACTTAGGGCACTGCGCTAGAAAATAAATGAATTGGAGGAATTAAAAATAAAAGAATTAATCTCTATATAAAAAAGTTCAACTGCCTCCATGTTTTTATAATTAGAGTTAGAGTTAATATAAACTAATCGCATTATGCTATTTTAAATATAAGGAAGTTAACAAAAATGAGATATAAATTGATCTGAAAATTTTTGTAATTAGCTGCTGTTATATAATTAAATAATCAACATTATATTTTTATTTTGCATTTTTTCCATTTTGAATGTATTTTATTAATATTAAAAAAATTATATAACATTCGTGGTGGAAAGGCAGGTATTTTTCATAATTTATTTAAATAATATTATGATTTGTTGACATTACTTGTAGTTTCAATTTCAAATCTTTAATTAAGAGTTAAGACTAAGTTTGATTTTTTGCATAAGTCAACTTTACTTTAAAGCATACAAAGCTATAATCAAAATAACATTATTGATAAATAAAATAAAATAGGCAGTATTTAAAATACAAGCACTTAAAAACATTTAAAATTAAAATAATTGCCAATTATTATAAAAACCCTAAATTTATATTTGATTTAATTATAATTTAATATCATTAAAAATTTAATTAATATAAAGGGCAAATTGTCCAATAATCTTGCTGCTAAATTATATAAAATATACCGACTAGCCCAATAGCAACTATATATTATTTACAATCAAAACCCCAAAACCCCTTAGTGAGGTTTATAAGTGCTTTGATTTGTAGGGTATAGTTGGGGTCTTATTGGGGTTAGTAGAGAAATTAGGTCAAATTGCAAAATGAGAAATAGAAATTAGCGAAATTTAGGGTCTATTTATGATGAGTAATATTTAGATTTACTGCTTAAGCTTAGGTATGGTACAAGTATTAATATAGACTAAGTCAAACCAGTAATGAATTATGCTGCTATAGCAAAGCTCCTGCGCAAGAGTGCCTCAACAGTTAGGTATCATTGCTTGTTGGCTGTTTAGCATTATAATTCAGGCACTTGAAAGCATCCTGCAAGAAAATAAAAGTTCTCACAGCACCATATTGACTACCTCTGCGACTCGAAGACTTTAAAGTATTGGGCACACTTTCCTCTAGACTAGCGAGCTGTGATGTTTCATCGCAAGTTTCCTGACATGCGTATCTCTCCTTAAACTATAGCTAACATTTATAGAAGAAATGGTATTACTTTCAAGACTGTCAACAGAGTGAAGAGAGTGATTGATTTTACAGTGCCATTTTATAGTAATAATTTAAACTATATATATGATTAAATGCAGAGAGCTATTGATAATAACATCAAGTTCATAAACGCTGATGAAGCTGTGTTTACCTTCAACACCTTTATTAATAAGTCTTGGTATAAGAAGTATGATAATATAGAAGTCTACGATTAGAAAGTAAAGGTTGTAACCCATGCAATTTTAGCAGGTATTAGTGAAGACTCTGGCTTAGAAAGTTATGTTATTCATCCTCGCTCTATTAAGCGAGAGAAGTACATAGAGTTCCTACATAAGCTGAGAGATAAATACAATGATTAAGAGATCATCCTGTTTGTTGACAACCTCTCAGTTCATAAGACTAAGGAGTCTAAGAAAGCTTATGAAGAGTTAAACATTACTCCTGTATACAATGTTCCTTATAGCCCATAATTTAATGGAATTGAATTCTACTGGAGTTAAATCAAGACCCACTACAAGAAACTGCTGCTGTATCATCTATCTAATGCATGACTTGCCTATAGATACAGTAGATCTGATTCAGAGCAGCTGCAACAGAGTAAGCATAGATAAGACAACAGTTTGTGCGAGAGAAGGAAGAATGAATGTTTATAAATAAGTTTTAGATTTTAATGAATGAATATGTTTACATATTAAATTGGCCCATAAGGGGTTTGGCTTTTCTTTCTTCTCGTCTTCTTATGGCTTGCTTGGGCTGATATTTCTTCTCTTTGTGCCAGCTCCTGTATCTATGTTCATTTCTTCTGGTTTTTAAACATCTTTATAAAGTCTCTTGCTCATTCATGAATTGTCTGTGTTTTCTCTCTCTGTGAACCTTCGCATGCTCTTTCATTAGGAATATACCAGTTCCAGGTTTCCCTACAAAGTTATGTGTCAAAGCTTACTTGAGAGGTATGGATGCTTCTTAAGCTCCGCAAGCCAGGTCTCGCTTATTATTATGCCTTGCTTCTTTTAATCTTCAGGAGAATAGAGTAGCGTTTCTTGTGAGCTTCAATGATCTCTCTGAGATAGCTCTCTCTTAAAGTGCCAAGAACACCAAAGAAGAAGCTCCTTTCTGGAAGTTTGTTAGAGAGTTGTTTCTTAGTAGGAAGATAAACTTCCAATTCTTCATCTTATCGCATCATCGTAAAGATTAGTCACTGAAATCTCTGGGTAGTTTGGTATTTCTATCAACTTAATTTCATTTTTTTTGAAGGCTTTCTTCTCATCGCAGAGTATCGCTCTTAGAAATTAGATTTTGTTACCTTCCATCGTTGGAAGAATAAACCCACTATAGTATATGATTAAGTATATGTCACATGCTTATCATGCTGAGTGAGGTATCGATAGAGATCTTCCTTGCTTCTAAATCTTGAGATTATTTCTTAAGCTTCAACCCTCTTCATTTCAGTACTTATAGATTCCATCCTTGTTCCTTCTCTTGTTATTGAATTTCAAATTTTAATATATAGAGTTCTGGATCCTATTGTTAAAAATCTTAGTATTAAATATGGGCATCTTATAGGAGGTCAACCTGTAAGGATACGTGGAGGAAGTTTGCAGAAGCTGTAACAAACTTCAGAGATGGAGCTCCATTTTTATTAATTTAGTTCCATTAAATTTGTACTAAATTTGTTTAAATTTGATTAGTACCGGTACTAAATTCGTTTTAGTTTAATTGGTACCAATTTAATAGTACCGAAACTTAGTTAGTACCTAGTTTTTATCCAGTGAGGTTTTAATGGAAAAGTTCCATTCTGGTTTGAAACTTATTTGGTACCAGTACTAACCTGAACTTTATCTGAGTTGGTACCAGAATCAAAATTATTAAGAGTAAAATTTTGAAAATTATAGTTATAAACTGAGTATAAATATGAAGTCTTAGAGCTTAGATCAAACCATCATTAATGCTGTTGCATGTCCTATATAGTCCAGCTATAGCTATAGAGGTTTTAAGATCTTTATAATATAAATTTAAATTTAAACATGGCGGTCAACTTAAATCGTAGAGCGGCCCTTTTAGGAGCAGGTCAATCAATGCTTAACTTTGGTTCCACTAAGAAGCCTGAAGTTATTTATGTTGAGAGGGAGGTAGAGCTAAGAGCTCTTGAATTTGAAGCAGATGTTTTTATCATAGAAGTATTAAACCAGAGGGAGAGCGCAGAGATAGGGGTTTAAACTTAAATTGATTATGTTGAGGAGCTAAAAGAACAGCAACCAATCGAAAAGATAAAAACATTTTTATGTTAAGACTGTTAGAATCATTTCTCAACAGAACAAAGCTTGAAGAGACACCTTAAAGAGGTACACTCTGGCAAAGCCAAGATATATTTCAAGCATGAGAAAGTGGATGGAAGGTACTAATGCACAACTTTTAATAAGTCTTATACTCACTCTGCAAAAGTTAAGAAGCACATGCAAAAGCATCACCTCAGTGAATTCTTGATTTAAGATTAAGAGACACAAAAACTTGTGCCAGCTAAAAGAAATCAAATACTCTCGAATCTTAAAGAGAGTTACAGGAGAAGCTCAAGAGACAGAAAAGATAAGAATCGATGAACTAACCTGCAGGTAATACAATTCTAGCATGCTTCCAAGCAAAAGCTATGAGCATTCCTGCATTGAATGTAATTAATCTAAGTGGTTGTATTGAGAATTACTTGCATATAAGTGTTCCTAACAAAGCAAAGCTTATATTGGTTGATGAGTATGCATACAAGGTGTACCCTTTCAGCTATCTCCTTAAGAACGAGCAATACTAAAATGAGTTTGCTAACGAATATATGATTCTTAGAGAGGCATAGAGAAAAGATTGCAAGAACTTGCTTAAGCTAGATGGTGTTAATTTAAGCTATGGTTTTATCGCACTGAGACTTAAGAAATGTGAAATGACTCTGAGAGATTATTTATATCATAACAGATACCCAGATGATTTGAATGATATACTATCAGATATGATATAGGGTGTCAAGGAGTTGCATTAACTTGGATATGTTCACAGAGATTTGAAACCTGAAAATGTAATGCTGAACCTCTGCCGTTTAGAAGTCGTAGTTATCGATTTCAATAGAGCCTTAAGATAAGAGATAGTAACTTTAGCAAATGTTCTTGGCACTCCTGGCTACTTCCCAATAAGAGAGAAGTGGACGAATGGATCAGTTTAGTGGGATGTATGGGCAGTAGCTGCTATAATTTTAGAGTGTGACATGGAATGCATGTCTTACTATGGTACCAAATAAGAGAAATAATCAATAAGTTTAGCGAGTAAGCATATAAATCAGGACGATATCTGCAAAGAAATCAAACAGATTGTAGACATGATAATGTAAGAGCACCATCATATCCAAGATAATCCTTAGACGATATACTTGAACCACTATAGAGAGCAAGATTCAAGAGATACAATAAAGACAAACAGATAAATTTGTTTGAGTTAAATCGCCTAATAATTATTAAATATACTTAAAATTCACATAAAACCTGTACTTTCTCTACTAACCCCAATAAGACCCCAACTATACCCTACAAATCAAAGCACTTATAAACCTCACTAAGGGGTTTTGGGGTTTTGAATGAATACAGAGTTAAAATATAATTATTGATAAAATACATAAGAAATATATAAATGAGAATCGTCAATATAAAAGGAATACTATTTATTTATAAGTGTCAATAATTTAGTATTCTATTATTAATATTCTCATTATTAAAAAATAATTAAACTATTAAATTATATGCTATCGAATGTATTCCGGTTAAATGATAGGCACATACGAAAAACAAACATTTCTTCAATTTAAGCCTTCACTAAGAGGGGTATCTATGCACCTGACAACCAGTCTCAATCATTTATCAGTAGAGGTTATCTGCCAAGGATTGATTAATCAACATTTAAGTAAATACAAATATTATATTTTTTCTTAAATCCCAATTGAATTTCACCCCTAAATATATGTATAATTAAGATTATTTATAGGGTACTTTCCACACTTAATAAGCCATTCATGGTATTTAATATAGTATAATTTTATTTGCCATAAGTATGGGACATAAATGCCTTGAGAAATTTTTCAGTTATAATTATGTATTATCAAAGAAATATATTAAGATGGATTAACGCTTAAATATTTTTTAATAAATCAATTGACCTAAAATAATTAATCTTTTTATGGAGTTCGAGTGAGGGCATATATGTTATAAAAAATATAATTAAATAAAAACATCACATTTTCATCCTCCATTTAAATTAAATTATTATAAAATTATAGTTTTAATAGTATTTTATAATAACTTTTTATTTGTATGAAATTTAGTTTGATAAAATTATGAAAAGTGATATAAAATAAAGGAACTTACTATATAATTCTAATATAAAATTTTTGATTCTAAAGGCAATTGACTATGCTCTTACTGCATTTCACTGTAGATTAATTATACATCTTACTGATCAGAAATTTATTCCATATAATAAAATAACAAATTTTTATTAGTAATAAGGAAAACTTAATTGCAAGATATTTTGTAGTAAAGCTAAAATATGTATTAAAAAATGAATTAGATTATAATTGAATACTACACTTACATTAATCTCTATTATAAAAGTGTCTTTGCCGGAGGCTGGAGTCAGTCAAGAAGATTTCGGTGCCAGAAGGCAGGCTTGTTTTTAATTATATCTATGTCAATATTGGTAAGTCATCTTAAATACAATTACCTACCATAAATAAGTATTTTTTATACTTAAAATTATATAAATCACTTTTATCCTCTAGTGGTTAGGTGCATAGACCCAAATTTTTATGATTAATAAAGATTCCTTATTAAATGCCATGTTTGCTTACTCACCAAATAAAGAAGGTGGTGTGAACAGCATAAGAACTGGCTCTTAGTGTTTATGGTTCTGTGGTTAAGGATAAGAAATATTTTGACTGTAAAGTTTCAGTTATTTAAAGTGGTTTACTCAGAGAACTTAGGAATCATCATGATTGTTGAAATAGGGGAAACAGATGAAGAGGAAGATGCTGAAAGGTATTCAAACAAGAATCACATAAATCTTCCAAATATCAGTTTAATCGCTTGCTAAACTGTTCACTTAAGCAGAGGATGGACAAGCTGGCCCAATAGTTTCTGGAGAAAAGGGTTTTGCCACTGATAAAATTAGAGATGTCAAGATAAATGATATCCATGTGGTTCATAATCAAGCTAAGATGGGCGACAGTATTTTAATGAATATGAAAAACAAGATAAGTGAAGATGCTCACCTCTGAGTTATGATCATCATGCTGTGAGTATGTTTAAATGAAACGTAAAGTATTATATTCTCATTTAAATATCATTTTGTTTAATTAAATGCTCTTGATGTGCTTGTCAATTTTATGTAAGTTATAAGTAAATTCTGTTTTAAAGATTCTCAATTTTACATATTTTTTTTATGTATTTTATCTATATTAAAATTAATAGTTTATCTGTCATTATTTCAAATGAATTATGATAAATAAATAGAAAATATAAGATTAATAAGAATACTTTAAAAAGAAAATGGAAATAGAATTACTCAAACAGCTTTGCCATCTTTCCAATAACCTTCATAAATATCTCCATCAGGATGTTAGAATAATTTTTATTGTCCTCTCGAGCTCTTTTTTTAAGTGTCTTTCCTATTCTCCTGCTACTCTTACTAGGTTGAACCACTAAAAATTAAAAAAGTTTAAAATTTTTTTTTTGTAACTTACATTTTTGTAAGTGTAACTACTGCACCTTCGTCTCCATTAAAATTATTCTTATTAATCTTAATAATATTCTTTTTTACTTATATTTTTCTTTTTATTTATTATAAATTTTGAAATAGATAGCTACAAGCTTTTTGAATTGCTCAAACAAAAAGATATAATTACAGACTTGAATAATGCTTTTAAATTATAAATTCTACAAATGTGTTTCTATATTGAAGTTTCATTTAAAATTCAAAAGAATTAGATCATGGTAACAGATGTCATTTTATCCTATTATATACCTAAAATTATTATCATTTTGTAATATATTCAAATATATTCTCAATAAAATATTATCTAGGGTGTAGTCAGCAATTTATTCAGCATTATTCTTCAATTAAATATTAAATTTTTATAATTTCTTTTCTATTTTCCATTTAATTTAGAGTTGTTTTCAGAAATATTTACACTAATTTCATTCAAATTAAGATTAATTGCCTTATAGATCATAAAATTTGTGATCATTTAAAAAATTAGAAAATTGTATAATATTTGCTTAAACAAAAGGGAGTGCTAAAATTATTGATTGGTGCTTGCATTAATTTATAGTAAGTGTTCTTCACGCAACATTTAGCTCTTTAAAATATAAATGAATGCAGGGTTAGATGCAAATGGAGTATGAAAAGACCGACATCTAGGATGAAACTAGAGTAAATATATCATATATCTTCGGAGAGAAATACAAAACTCTTCATGAAGAAATATATTTCTTAAAATACTACAAATGCCAAGATAAATATTTAAGAAATTTGAATACAAGAAATTAGTCGACCACAGCTTACACATTAATATATCATAATTAGAATGTATACTTATTTAGATTAAAGGAAATAAAGCAACTAATAGTTTTTAAAAGATCAAGATATTTTTAAAAAAGCAGATAGATCAATTTGTAAAAAATTTGTGCTAATGTGAAGTCGAAACTTGTAAGTTGACAAATGAAGCATCATATTAATTGGGCACCTTAAGATTTCTAAATCCCTGTGTAAAGTACTATAAAAAGATCAGACTTAGAGATTATTTATTTGTAATTTTATGGCCCGGCTAATAATACAAAATATTGAAGATATTTTGCTTTATATTATCTTAGACGTTTAATTTATTTGACCTTCTCAATTTTATGAAGAGGCAACAGTACCAAAAACATAATTAAATATATTTTCTATCGACAAAACGAATCTTAAAAGGTGCTTTGACAAGAAAAACTTAGAATAAACTTCGTTTTGTAAAGGCTATGTATGAAGAGGACATTAAATATAGAGAAAATTAAGTTTTATTCAAGAACTGCTCACGTTATAAATTATATTTTGCACCGCACTGCACATATTAAGGTATATTTAATTTATTTGGAATGAAATTTTTTAACACTTCAATTTTAATTCCATAAATTCTTTTTTTTAATAATTAATTTTTAAATCTTATATAATATGTGATATTGATATTTAATGACAGTTATCTATTTATTTTAAATATATTAACATTTATATTTTTAAATTTACTATTCTTATGTAAAATGAAAAATATTCTTATGTAAAAGAAAAATTAATATATTATTAGAGAGATTAATAATATTTAATTAATGTTAATAAAAGTTAAATTTAAATACTTTTTGCAACAAAATCATTGGTTTACAAACTACTAGGACACTATCACAATAACTCTCCCTTAAATATATATAGGTCAACATGGAATTAAATATTTCTCATTTTTATCAATCTCTCACTCTTGTTCTGTAAATGAGAAACTTTTGGTTAGTAATTATTTCTTAATAATCATAATCGTTCAAATTCAGAAAGTTTGTTTTGCTTTTACTATGAAAATCCTCTTTATTTTAAGAGTTTTCCTCTTAAGCAAATTCAAGTTAGTATTTATAGAATTTCCACAAGTAAAGAACGTGAAGACTAAAATAATTAAACGAAGTAGAAATAACATACTAAATTTTAATAGGGATATTAAAAAATATAATAAATATAATAATAAAAGAAAACAACTTTCGTGCTAGAGAAGAGAAATAAATAACTAAATAATAATAATAAAATAACAAAATTTTACTAAAACAAGACTTTTTAATGACGCACATGATATGATTTAATGAGTATCAATTAAAATATGATCTTAATCAAAAACTCATTAAACCAACCACCCTTATCATATTGATATTAATATTTTGTTATATCCAATAAAATATAAAGGCGATCAAATTAAAATAATTCAAAATTAGATTAGAATTTTTATAATCTTTTTTAGAAAATGTATTTTGTTAATTTAGTTTCTTTTTTTCGATATATAACCTGGTAATTTCAATTGTTTAACAGAAATAATCAGCTTTTAGAGTTGAGTTTCAACGATTTTAGGGTTTTTGATTGTAAGATTAACCTACTACACTTTATAAGTACCAATAGTCATTTTCATTATAGCTCAATATATCACTTCATTTATTCATATATCATTTGAGATGGTAATTATTCATGATTATTTTGATTATTGTTTTGAAAATTTAATCAATTATTTAAAACTATCATTGCATTTAAACTAATTTTTTTCATTTTGGATTATAATTCTAGTAGCTATTACTTAAAGCATTTTCAAGCAAAATAAAACAATAATTTTTATATATTAGATATATTATTATAAAAAAGTTTTAAATTTACATTGATTTAATGATAAATAAAGTAATTAATATATAGGGAATTCATTAAATGATAAATTAAAATTATTTATTTTTATTTTTGTCTTTAACCATAAATTTTGAAGTGCCCCATTCTTCATTTTTTTCTTATACAAACATAACTTTACTATAATTTTATTTATCTATGATGGATTTTTATTAGTTAATCAAGTCATTTCTATATCAAAAGTACTCTAAATCAGTATTATTTTGTGGTTTTTTAATGATAAAAAATAAAATAAATTAGATTAAATAATTAAATACATTAGAAACTAGTTATATTTGATATACTGGATATAATGGATAATCTGGTACTTATTAGAATATTATGCAGAAAAAAATTAGATTGCCTTTATTATCAGTTTCTGAAACTTCATTACCGAATTTTGCTTATGTTAGACCTTATTTGCTGTTAATATATAAAATTTACAGCAAAAGCAAAACTCTTAATAACGGTAGAAGATTGTTAAATTTTTAAGCAAAAGGCGAGTAACTTTAAACTTTTAGTTTCACTAATTTGATTGCTAAATAAATAATTGAAATTATAATTTCCAAAAATAAAAATAATAATATAAAAATCAAATAGTTAGTAGACACTATATAGATGAAATCTTTTTATTAATGATTATTATTCTGAAATTAAAAATCTGAAGCCAATAGAGAAATCTTGCTTTATTATTAATATATGCATCTAACAACGGATAATATGTTATCATCAAAATAATATATTACTTTTTTTATGACAGTAAAATTGTTTTAAATAAAAACAGTTAATCAAACAAATTATAAAAATGTTCTTTAATTATTATGCATTTCATTTAATTGCATTCATTCTGATCTCAAAGCTACTTTCCCTTTTTTTGTTATATTTATGTGAAAATATATCAAATTTCAAAAGTTTAAAAGCAAATTTTTCTGCAAAAAGTCAAAATTATTCATTTATTATTAAAATACTTAAAAAATAGATAAAATTAAAGAAGTTAAATAAAAGGATAGTATAGTATCTGTCATATATCTTATTTTATGTAATATAAATATATTCCCTGATTTGACTTTCAGTTGAAAAAATTTTATACTTTAACTTTGGACATCATAATATTTATAATTAGAAAATAACAATTAAAAAAGTGAAACAAAACCTATCTCAATAATTGAGAATATCAAAATTTTGCTTATTTAATTCTTCTAAGCTTGATCCTCAGATTAATTATGAAGACTTTAATCATATAATTATTTAAAATATTTTTTATACAGTTAAAGCAGCTATTACTAATATATTTAAGTCATAATTTATTAACTCTTATTTGAAATTTAAAAATTATTTGCAAATTAATGATTCTAGTCTTGACAAATTGATCAATCTTAATTCTTTTTAGATTTACATAATTCTTCAAGGAATTGATGTAGATCCCTTAATTATGTCAATATATTAAATATATCCACAAAAAATATCTTAAAATCAGTGCTTAGAACAATATTCTTTTTAGACTAGTGAATTAATAAATTCTATTTAGAATTAAAATATATCGTAAATAAATATATCATAAAAAATTTATAGCTGATATAGAATATAAAGCCTTCTTAAGCAAAAGAATAACAAAAATTTTATAATATTAATTTAGTTATATATACTAAATTTATTATTAGTTAGTTAGTTAATAACTGAGGTAAGTATGAAAAATATAAAAAATCTTTTGGAAACTTATAGCTTGTGAAATCAATGTAATTCATTAATTCTCCTTCCCCTTTGAGCTCTCTTCCTCTTTGCTTTCAGTCTCTGAAAATTACATCTGGGTGGTTTTTTAATTCCATATTCTTGAACACTAGCTATGATCATCTCCTAAATTTCCTTAGTGTCCTTTTTCCCCTAGGAATCTTGCCTCTTGTGTTGAATCTTTGACCCGTCATTTGCTAGATACCATTCAGCATAAGCCAGGTCCTCATCTACATCGCTGAACTCTTCTCCTTATCTAGTGTTTTCCCTCTCTAGTTCAAAATGTGCTGCGTTCTTCAGAACTAGATCGTCCCATACGTCGATTTCTTAGTGCTAGTTCATCATCACCGTATCTAGATCTTTGTCCACGAGTTGCCATAGTGCCTCACTTTTCTTTTCTAAGTTCATTTCCTTTTTCTTTACGGCCAACCACGATCTGCCAATGTTTATTTTAACAAAACCCAACTCCAAGTTCAGCAATAGGTAGTACCTCTGCATGTTGATCCAGTCTTTTGTACAAATTTAAAACACAGGTTGCTCTTGTAGTTCAAGAGCTAAGTGGTTTATCATTAGTATTGCCTTAAGGCCACAATCTTCTGGGTCTTTTACTTGATTAATCTCTTGGTTTTGTGAGATTTAGTTTATCGCATAATCTTGGCTTAATACTTATCTTAAAAGGGGGTTTATTGGCTTAATGTGTTTCTGAACTATTGAGTAAAATTGATTCAAAATCCAAAATATATTGAATAATCAAGAATTTAATTACACTATTTTAATGTTAATTTTAATAATTCTAATTAAACCGCACTCTATCTCGAAATTTGAATGACTTTGAGATAGAGTGCGATAGAGTAATAAAAATTATTAATATTATTTAATATTTAAAATAAAAGGAATTACGTTTTAAAAAATTATAATGTTATTTTATTTAATAAATAAGTCTTACAATTAATTTATAAATATAATTATATTAAGGCAAATTACTTTAAATATATATGTCTGAATAATTTAATTATTGATAGAGGTAAATTAATAAACTAATAATAACAAATAACATCATAATTTTTTAAAACGTAATTCCTTTTATTTTAAATATTAAATAATATTAATAATTTTTATTACTCTATCGCACTCTATCTCAAAGTCATTCAAATTTCGAGATAGAGTGCGGTTCAATTAGAATTATTAAAATTAACATTAAAATAGTGTAATTAAATTCTTGATTATTCAATATATTTTGGATTTTGCATCAATTTTTACTCATTGCATAGCTTCCTACTTGCTTCCTTTAGTCCGTTATCTCCAAGTTTTGAGAATGTTTGATAATCTTTAGTATTATCAAATTCTAGCAATCTTTGATTGAGCTTAAACAACTTACTGGCAGTAGAGCAGCTTCAATGTGTTCTTGTTGCCTCCAGAACTTGCAGTTCTCCAATTTCCAGTTCATTATTCCAATGCACTTCTCCAGTTAAGTAATACCTCTGTCGTTCAAGACTGTTGGTGGTAGGATGAGTTGCGAGAGTCTTTACTCATTGAATTACACTTCTTCGATCAACTTCAAGCACTGCTCCATTGTCTCTTCTAAGATGTGATTCCCTGGAATTAGACTCATATGTTGCCAGTCATCGGTTATTTCTCTCCAGTGTGCTTTCTACTTCTCTGTCCACAACTCTTCCTCTTTCACTCCTCTCATCCTAGCTGCTGCTCTGACATCATATCTTCTCACTAGTGCTTTCTCAATCTTCGACCTTGTGATTGGGCAACACACAATGGTGAACATTCTTGTTGTTCGTGGAGTCCATCCTTTCTTTGCGTAGATTATATTCTCAAATCCATCACATTGCACCTCTGATAGATCAATTAAATGTTTCAGAGCCATTTAGTCGCACTTCGAACCATCTTCGTGTATGTCGAACTCGACTCTTTGTTTTTGTGGCACTCTAATCTTCTTGCTGGGGTTTGATTATCCAATCTTCAGTCTGCTCTTAAAGCCCATTTGCTTGTTTAATTTCATTCGTTTCAATTATATTATTATTTAATAAGAATTAATCAATAATAAGATTGTTCTAAATAAAATACTACTTATGTGAGTTGCCAACATTAATAAAAATAGGCAACGAACTTTTAAAATTATTATAAATTTTAAATATTAAAAATTAGTACTATTTTTATCAGATAATAAAGATGGATTGTATAGTTTTTTAATTAAGTTAAGATATAAATTAAAAATATTTAGATAAATACAGAAGAAGGTTTAGCTTAAAATTGAAAATAACTTTTTATATAAACGTTTATATATGCGTTCTAGAAAGTAGTCCCAGTTATCATGATGGGATGATATTGTAGACATGCTCAAACATTTTGATTACGAGAAGTCGTACTAGAAGTTATTTCATTAATTTATTTTTTATATTTATTGAAATTATTAGAGATATGCATAGAATTTTCAAATCACTGTCAAGAACTAATTTTGCAATAGTTAGCTGCATTCAGAATGAATAGATTTTTTGTTTTGTGCGACTGGTTTTTTTTTTTCCTTTCATCAATATTTATCAAGTTTTAGGCTGGAATTAATATTATAATATAATTAATGATAGATTCATAAACGTTTGTAAGTATGGGGAATTATGGTATTTCATAGAAATTATTATTATTTCAAGGATATTTTAACATCAACTGCTTAAAACTCTTGAATTTAAAAACTAAGTACTAAGGTGAAAATCCCATTCAATAAGCAAAAGATTAGTTAAAGTGATGGGGTCTACGTTGCAATGCTGAAGTTATGTAATTTTTCACAATAAAACAAGTTTAACTTCAAGAAGTTAGTCATTAAAGAAGAAGAAATTGGCTAAAGTTGAAAGAGTGTTTCATAAACCTACAATAAGCACCTTATGATGATGGCAAAATAGAGAAGTCATTTGGACCAAATCAAGCAGCACGCTTACCTACTCAAATGAAAACTGCAAGATATCAAAATAAATCTTGATAATTTTATCATAAAATAAGCAAGGCACTAGAAGATAGAAATTTACTTAAGGGTTTACAAGGAAAAACTGGAGTTTACAGAACTCACTCTGAAAAAATATTAAGAACATTTAAAAAGCCTTCGTTACATAAGCAAGAATGTTGGAGATACGGAAACGAACTCAGTGTAATCAAAGAGACACTTTTTAATGTTTAGAAAAAGATTGGTAATACAGATAAATCATTCAGTTGAAACACTCCTCTTCAAATATTGAAAAGTCTATTGGCACCGTTAAATCTGATATTAAATCCATCAATATAAATAAATTAATTAGTGTATTCAAACCCCAAAACCCTTTCAGTAGTTTGATTGAGTTTTTGATTGATAAAAGTAGACTATTAGTGCATACTTTATTAGGGTTTTAATAGGGTTTCTGTAGGGGTTTAATGTTTAAATGTAATGTATAGTAGTGTGTATTAGAGGGGTTTTATTTTTACTATTCACTCAAACTATTCCTTGGCCTCATGTGCTAATTTTCTAAATTTGATATCTCCTATCCAGTTGATCATTTAGTCTATTGTTTGCTCTGCTCTGTGGTTTGGTCTTAAGATAATCTGCTCAACCATATCTTTCATTTTACCTTTTATCTTATTCTAGTCTAGATATTGCTGTATTCTCTGCTTTGAATCTTTCTCTCTTACAGCTATAATAATCATTTATTGTCATATCGCATTCATAAATTATTGCTGCTAGAGCCCATACATCCCACTTAATATCACCATCTCTCCAGTCCTCCCCTTCTGGAAAGTATCCAGGTGTACCATAAACGTTGCCAAGTCCTGAAGCTTCAACTCTCTATGATCTATTGAAATCAATTATCACTACTCTGAGAGGTGAAAAATCAAGCATAATATTCTGAGGCTTCAAGTCTCTATGGACATACCCTAAAGTGTGCAGCTCTTCAATGCCTTTGCAGACAATTGTAAGAATATGAGGTAGCTACTTTGGAATCCTTTAATCTTAAATGTAGTCTCTTAAAATCATATAACATAGAGGGAGACGAAAAGCAAATGATCTTGAGCA